>CANYBF011884433.1:0-17864 GCA_948192965.1 Dalechampia spathulata | reverse complement strand
CTTCCTTTGAATATCATATCATCAATCCTATATTCCCATTTGTCTAAACTACTATTCTTCCCACGTACTCATCTCCCTCCCTAATCAAGTAAATCTATTATTGCTATCATTCCCATATCATTTCATCATAAAATAGTAAATTGTAATCATAATTATTAATTATCAAGAAACTATTTAAAATGAGCAGACGGTTAAATGAAGTGGATGAATACTTTAATATATCTCTGCATGTAAATATCTATGAATATGCATAAATCTAGAACTTATGGTTGAGAAGATTCTTATATTATATCAAAAAATTATTCAACTAAAAATAATTTTATATATATTTAACAGTAAAATTATAAATTTGGCATTATTTCGGTATGGTTAAGGACAATGTATCTTTTACGACAAGTAAAACATGCATTGGTATTTGTAAGAAGTGAAGAGGACGAGACAGACGAGTAATCTGGGCATCATTATCATAATAATGATGAAGAAGATGGAGGGATTGTCTTGTAGTAGAAAAACCCTAGAAGAAAAGGAACACATGATAAGGGAAAAGGGACTTGAGAAGAAATTCACCAACCAGACAACGCCTAAATGGAATGGCCAGATTGTTAAAGCAGCTCGTGTTTGGCGCTGGGGCCATCTATTTATTATATTCCTGATAGAATTTCGTTGGCCAGCACAAGATTCCCACATACCCAACTCCACCCTTCAATCATTTCTACATACAAACAAAAACAAATATTAATTGTATACTTTTGAAATTTTCAATTTTTAATTTTTAATACAGAATTGTACTAATTATATATTTTCAGATTTAATAGATTATTATTTTATACTTTGCAAATTTTATTATCAAAGATAATTATAATTGTTGGATTTTATTAAACAATTATGTTTGTATTATTAATAAAAAAAATTTCAAATATTAAATTTAATTTCTGGTATATTTAATTATGTTTGTGACATGTGATAATTTGAGCTGGTAAATCGTACCATCATATGCTATATTACTCAAAAGCAATAGCTTTCTTATGGTGGTACTGCTAGGAGTATATAATTATATGATTGTATGATGATGCCCCACTAGTTTAGTTTGTGGCATAGTCATTATCACTTTATATATGATTAAAAAAATAATTTTTTTTTTGTATTTAATTACACTTCAACTATCATTTTTGCTAGAAAACCACCTTATATTAATGTGGACTAACCTTGTTGAAAGTAAAAAATTCAATCCTTTATTATTAATTTTCATCTTGAGCTTATTTATTGTATGATTTTTGTATTTTTTGAATTCTTGAACTGTAAATCTCTTGAAAAGGATTTTTGAATTTTTAATCCTTAAATTTTTTTGATTATATTTTAAGAAATAAGAAGGGATTGATATTGAGTGAGTTTTATGTGATCCTTGAAAAACACAAATTGTAAAGATTTAAATATAAACCTTTGGAAAAATATTTGGATTACTACTAGAATTAATATAATTATATAATTGTAATTTTTGTTGAAAGATTAGTGAAATCCAAGTAATTATTTAGATAAATGAATGTAGGCATCTTTTTGATCGAATCATTGTAAATTTTTTATGTTTTATTTTTAACTTCTTAATTAAATTATATTCTTAACTAACACTCTAATGATAATTTTTTTTCTTTTTTAAATCATTTTATTCTTCTTTAAAAAAATGTAACTAAAAATTATCTAAAACCAAAATCAAGATAATTAATTTTTTATATAAAATATAAATGTATTTAAAACGTCTTTAATAATAATTTTTCATTTTAATAACTATAACTAATAAATTTTTATTAAATGCATTATTTTGCCAGCTAGTAAGAGTTAAATTATAGGAATTTAATTTAAAGAGGAGAAATTTTAACAGAAAAAAAAATAGTACAAATTTGAAGAAATGGATAAAATACAATCCAAATTCATAATAATAATAATAAATGGAATTGCATTCTTCTGATTATTTCATACTTGTTTTATTTTATTTTTGTTGAAACTCATAAAATAATTAAAGACTATTATTTTATGTCTTTTTTTCTATAAGTTTTATTTTGAATTTATATATGTTTTTTATTCTGTTGAACTCTTAAAGATGTAAGAGAAAAGAGGTAAGACCTTGCACACATAATAAGATTGAACTGTTGTAAGCCCAATTTAATTTAATTAGATTTCCATCCCTCTATACAAAACAGCTACAATTTTTAATTTTATTTCAAAATAATTATCCATTTAGTATATTAAAATAAAATAAATTCATTGAAAAAGAAGCACAAAGAGGATTGGAAAGCGGTATTATGAGACCCCAAAAATGACAAAGAAAGTCAACAATCTTGGCTAATTTAAAAGCTTCAGGTTTGTATGAATTCAATGCTCAATCATATGAAAAACAAGAAAACTTTTAAAGCAATGGCTATACATGAATTCAGAGTAATGATTTTGACCTGTGAAGATTGCTTCTTTAAATTAAATATGCATTTCTTGAAGGAGTTTGCTGATAAGAATGCTTCTTTGCCTCAGAACATGTAAATGCCATTAAACAAGAGAAAAAGCTACATTAATGAAGTTGGTTTCTGATTCGACAAAAGGGTATCGTCCTCCATCCCACCTATTTCCAGTTTTTAACATTTAGCTTTCATCATCATTTCTCTACTGTCGTGATTTCATCCCCGATCATCGAGTTTAATGCGTAAGCTCTTTAATTCGTCCTTTAGCATGTTAGAGTATATTTTTGAGAATTCTAACATTAAATTCATTGATGGAAAGAGCTTGAAAAGGAAAGCAGAAAGAGGATCAACGTGGAAAAAGCTGAAGAGCTCCATCCACGTATGTATGTATGAATGTGGTGGAACAATCAAATGAAAAGAAGAAAGCTTGCACTTTGGAAGAAGATAATTCCGAGGGAAAACGAAACCAGAATCAGTACATGAATTGAGAAAATGATATTGACATGTGAAGATAGGTAGTTTGGAATAAATGTGCAGTTTCTGAAGGCAAGTTCTGGAGGAGGTTGCAGGCAAGAATGCTTTTGTGGGTGAAAACATGTGGATGGTATTAAACAAGAGAGAAGAAATAATAATGAAAATGGTTTGTGGTTGGAGAAAAGGTATGATCCGCCATGCCAACTCTTTTTAGCTTTCCAGGCTTTACTACTAGTGATGATCTTCTCTCTACCATCCAACCTTGCGTAATCTTGTCAACCATCACTCTCTCTCTCTCTCTCTCTCTCTCATCCCCATTGCTTCAATATCTTATGCCATAATTTTGTACAATTTATTCCTAAGTTTATACCAAATCAATTTGATTTAATAGAGTTTTGATTTTATTTATAATGTTTAAGATTTCGATCCACATGGAATTCTTCTTTGAATTTTTATATTTAAAATCCATAAAATTTTACATATTTTTAATTTATGTTTAGAATTATAATACTAAGAGTGATGTTAATAAGAGCCCTAAGAGAGTTAATTAATAATAATAACAAATAAAGCAATTCTCATTTTATTTAAATTATGAAATCTTTAGATATATCTATATTTAAAATAATTCATTAATGAAAATTCATTAAATATGTTTATATTTAAATAAAATAATAATTGCCTTTATTTATTATTATTACCGGTTACAAAATATAGCATCCATTTGAGCTTGAATTTTAATGATAAGCGTACTGAATAAAACCGCAATTAATGTAAAAGATCGATTAATTTATAAATAAGCTAAAAAAAAATTTACAAATCTGAAATTTCAAATAAGATATTTCTAAAACATCAAATTTCACGTATGAATTCTCCATTTCACAAATAAAATAAAACATTTTATCAAAAATATTATGAACCATATCATTAAAAATAACTCCGATGATAATATTTATGTTTAACACTTTTATTAATGAATAAGAAATATTATTATTATTTTATAGTTGGTGAGGGACATTCATGTGAGTCGGGATATTTGTAGGATAGAGATCCAGTGGATCATCACTCACTGCCCAAAATATTATACTGCACATTGAGTTAGTTACGACATGCTACAAGTTAGATTATGGCCATTCAAAACTAACTCTATCAACATTCTATACACATCCTCACCTCCCTATAGCATGGCAACACTCTTGGGATTTGCAAAAAAATGCTTTCGGTATACGGACTTGGACTCTCGGAAGCTGCTGCCAAGAAGGCCCCCCAGCAAGGCGGGGGGTCCACTTGATCGAGTTTGATGCATTCTCCGCACAATAAGATGTTTATCCAAAATCATCAACTCTATCAAAGTTCGGCAGCTCTAATAGCAACAATAAGAAACACACTGCACATTAGTTATGGGTCTCTCTCCTCTCTCCAAAATGATTCTTTATAAATCATTCTTTAAAGCTACTCAAAATATAATACATACCTGAGGATTCAATACATCAACCTGGCGGATTATACTTTCCTGATGCACAAAAAAAGGAGCAAGAAATGAATAAAATTTTAGGTGAAAAAACATTGAAGTACTGTTTAATAATCTCTAGAAGCACTTCATGCAGAAATTTTCAAATTCATTTAGCAAACCAAGTTGCTGAATCAAAGCTGTAGGAACCATCACTTACAGCACAGGAAATAAATCAGACCAGTGAACACCAGAATTTATTTTGAAATAAACATTCAACACATTAATTTCAAAAATAATTTGTCATCTGTTATATTGTGTTAGGATGTTCTGGTGATAGACTTTTGCAAACGATAACAAATTCAACTGCATTTAAATACAAAAAAAAAAAAAGGTAGCAAGGATTTTAATCGGTCAAAGGAGAAAAAAACCATGTACCTCCATTATCCCTGGATTTCTCATCACAATGCCAAGAACACGCCGCACAAGTCTGTTGTACACAACTCTGTTCATGCTTCCGTTTCCATTAATCCATGGCAATATGGGCATATGTAATTCATTTGAAATGAATCTGTGGGTTACAATGTCATTGTCCTCTTTTGGTAAAACTTTGTCTTGCAAGCTGCCTCCATGCACATTGCCCCCTTGTGTTTCAGTCAAGGGCACATCCTCTTCAGGAAGATTAAGAATCGTAACTTTGTGGACATGGTCACTCACAATCGGTTCTCTCAGTGAACTAGTGCCAACAAGATCATGACTCTGAGACTGGGAGACTGTATATTTACTTCCATCTAATGATTGCACTGCTGATTGTGGATCAAGTTCTTGATGGGCACTCGCCAATGAGGTCAAAAAGTACTTGGAATGATACAAAGCATCGACAACATGAACCGAGTTATAAGCATTGACCTGTAATGAAAAGGAAGAAGTTAGAACTTTTTTGAGATCCAAGCTCATATCTAACAAGGTTGCCCCAAGTGTATGTGCCACAAAGGAAATTGATAGAGAAGCCATCACACCAATGCCAAACCCAACGCATCTTCCCACCAAAATGGTAGGATAATGAGAAAAAGATTCAGCAATCAGAAGAATTTCAAACAAAAATCATCATCCTAGCACCCAATCATATTCTCTCAACTCTCAGAGTTTCATCTTTTAGAAACTGACAACTTATTCCAAGTAGGAAACTAATCATATAAATCCATATGAGACAACTTAATGAAGACTTGATCACAAGTTAAATGAGATCAACTATATAAAATTATTATTTGTTGTCCATGTGATTTTGGGCAACTATCTCCTGAAAATGTAAGGAAGCTAGATCATTTTGAATCATAAATCACAACAAAGTTACTAAGAACTCCTTCTACCTTCATTCACCACAAAGTCATCAATCTATTAACCAGCATGTGCTATGATTCATGGTATTTCAAGTTCCATTTTCTTAATTTGCTTTTTGACTAGAGCCGTCTTCACTTTTTCCTATTACATTCATCTAGACACTTTTAACTTGGCAAATCTCATCTTGAAAACAAGTTTAATCTTCTCCCTCTACAACACTCACCGCCAAAAAACATAGCAGGTCGTATTGCAATGGGTAAGTGTTACCTTTCAACTTGATATCAATCAAACATTAATAATATCTAAGATACCGAAACAAGATATTATTCTCAAAGATGGCTAGCGACATAATTTACAAGAAAGAAGCCATTATAAATGTGACGTGAACTGGTTTGTCTAAAAGATAGGATCATGACGAAGAATGTTAAAATAAGGACA
Source organism: Dalechampia spathulata (assembly GCA_948192965.1). Lineage (NCBI taxonomy): Eukaryota > Viridiplantae > Streptophyta > Magnoliopsida > Malpighiales > Euphorbiaceae > Dalechampia > Dalechampia spathulata. The sequence continues at coordinate 11,717 of CANYBF011884433.1, read as the reverse complement.
AAAACAATTACAGTATCAACAATAAGGCTAACCTTCAACGCACAACCAAATGCTTGAAGCACATCAATAATACGTTCATGCATATTTTCGTCTGCAAAATATACATTTTAAAAAAATTCAACACTGATACCTGAATGAAAATTTAATTTTTCTTGAAGTGGAAAAACATAAACCCGTTATTTTTGGTTTAGAAAGTGATAAAGTGTTATAGAGTTCATACCCACAATTTCTGCAATTTCTTGTAAACTCAAACCTTGATCACCAGCCTTCTGAATAGCCGTGTAAACAGTCCTATAGATTTCAGGACAAACGAGATTTTCTTTTTCTGGATCAGAAGGTTCCAACATCAAATATTTTGCATACCCAACCATTGCTTCCCAAGGTGAATCACCAGACCATCTTGCTGTAGGATGGATACAGTCAAAGTTCGGGATTTCTGGAGCCCTGTCATTTTGAGATGAAGTGGAGATGATATGCTGGCTCAATGAGTCACTGACTTTTACACTTTGATCAAGTCCACTCGAAGAAGCACCCACATCTCCAAAAAGGTCTACAACATCAACTGTCAAGATACTTGCACGATTCAGAAGTACTGTTATACCAGGAAATCCTTTTTCTCTGCGAGAAGTGAGTTCACTATCAGCCAAAGATTTCAATTTCTTAGATTTATCACCATCACATAGCTCAACATCCTCAGACTTCCGTTTAGAGCTTCTCACATCTTCAGCTTCTCCCACACCCTCATCTGGCACGCATGGAAAAATGGACAATTCACCAGAAGAAACTAGAGCAAATAACTGAAAAATGTCCCCGCACTCCAAATCTGCACTAAGATTAATACCCCCTTCCATCAGAGTTTTTTCTCTGTCATGGAGCCAATCACAAAATTTAGCAGCTCTTTTTCCAGTATTAGATGGAAACAAAGATTTAGAAAGATTTTGCAAGAACTGTTGAGACAGCTCAAAAGGTTGATTGCCATCACCTCCAATCTGCAAAATATTCAAAAAGTTAGACAAATTAGTATATTTGAGGATCAAAAGAGGAGAAGCCATAATGGATCAACTCAAAAAAAAAGCTACGGACAGCATTCTGTATGTAAAAGAGATACTAATAATAAAATAGCAGCAGACCAGCTACCATTTAATTAAAATATAAATAAGCCATCAGTTGGTGAATAACAATGAACTTCATAGGACATACATATCTCTTCAAGACATTTCAAATAACTTTGATGTAAAATTTTCAATATAGTCCCTAATGTGCAGATCAGAGACCCACTTAGACACTTGGTCATGGAAAGCAGTAATGCCAAAAAAACCTTCGTCAAAGGCAATCATTTTAAATAGTTAACAAAGTTAACAACCATATAGAGAGTGCAGAATTTCTGTCAAAAGACAAAATAAGCACCATAATATAGTAGCTAAACTTGAGCACATTTTTGCTGGAAATTGTATTTCAATACTCCAGCAGGGAGATTTTCCTGATGTTTAAGGTTTTACCCATTAACACTTGGTGTTAATATGATATTCTAACTAACCAATCTATAAGAAATTCAAACTCATTTGACATAGGACCTGATTGAGTATACGATGATGCAACTCAAAAACAAAAATTAGAATTGTCAGCTTCATCACGCAAGATTCATAGAAATTTAAGAATTTAACCCTCCAATCCAACAGAACTGCATACACATATAGATATCAGCTGAAACCTAATCATGAACAATCATGAGATACCAACTTCTGAACATGCAGGTCAACAAATATGGCCGATATGCACACATATTAAAGGAATTTTGAGCTGAAAAACTACTGTGTTGGTCTAAATGGTTTATCTGTGTGCAAACATAGCTCAAAGAATCTGACCTCAGCAAGTGGCGATACAAGAAGAGATTGAATAAAAATCTTCACATTTTGTGAGAAGCTTAATGAAATAACTCCAGTTACGTTCAGGCAAGTGAATAGGTTAGTCATCCAGTATCGTTAGAAGTGCCTCATAGTAACATGTCAGTGAAATTATGTTAGCTCGAACTATTTATTCACTTAGTTTAAATAATTTGTCCCCCAGAGAATCACATTTCACATACATATCTCAATAGAGATGCCGGCTACAAATACAAGAAATAGAAAAAAAAGCCTTACCAATATTTTCTTCTCTCTGAGAAAGCTAAAGGCAGCAAAAATATCATGTTCTGAATAACGTCTCAATGTTTCTGCTAAATGATTTTGCAATTCAGGGGATTCTGAGGTGCTCAAGAAGACAAGCTTCAAAAGCTCTACTGCATTAGAAACTGCCAGTGATTTATGTACTTGAGCACTAACAAACCCTCCTCCATTCAAACACTTGATAAAATTCTGGTTAAGGCGATAACGTCTTGACCTTTGTGCTGTATCTTTTTCCACCTCGGCATCTTTATGGACATCTTCATTAAGAGTATTTGGTGAAACCAATTCAGATTCCTGGGAGTTGAGAAAGTCAGCAAATCAACCATTCAAATAATAACAGCTATAGTCAAATACTAAACACTCTTCAAGAAAACAATGCTAAAATTTTTTTAAAATTGATTGTTACATTTAAAATGGTTGCATACAAGGCTTGATGACAAAATATGGATTGATCCTAAAGGTTTTCTTAATACTTGTATTCACTAAATTTTTATGCTGGCTGGGAGCTAAGTGTAGTCGTTGTACTGCAGATTTGAGGAAACTGATATGGAGGCAATGCTTAATCAAAAGACTCCGTTCTCACACTTTACATGGCACAACTGATAGCAAGAATAAATGCATTACCATAGATGCATTGAAAGAGCAAATTCCTACCATATCTGCATTTAAATCAGATAACTCTTCTGAAGAAGCTTCAACTCCTTTAAGAGCATGCAATTTAGAAATTTGCTTGTACAATAGAACACCTTCAAAGGCCTGCTTAACATTTTTGTCACCAAAATCATCCCACTGCTCTTCCTCAAGGCATGCTTCTTCAGCATTTTCAACAACATTGGAGAAACTACCAACACTCGTTGAGTCTCGAACAAGAACTTGGCAGCCACTATTGTTAAGATATGTACTCTGGGATTTCCGCAGGTGCTTTGCATAACGCATGCTGAGCATGGTACAGAAGTTCATAAGAGCTTTTCTAAATTGTGTATTTCTTTTCAAAGATGCCACTCTCTTAGAGCATGTTTTCGGAGGAGCTGGTAGGTCTGGAACTTTGTTCCAATCTATGCGGTTAAACTTTGCCCCAAGAATTGCACGCTGTCGTGTATATTGGATCAACAATTGCCTATAAAAAGACAAGGAAATAAAAAATATAGCCAACACATCATCTATTTCTCTTTCTGGAAATAAGGGTTACACAGATTTGGACAAAGCAGGCAAGGAATGTGTTAAAACATCTAGATAATTACCACAAACGTAATCAAAAAAGTATATGCTCAATTTCATCAAGATTCTGGTAGCATCATTTTTTTATCTCATATAAGACAAATTTCTTCATGTGAAGGCATCCATATGGGACCGACTATTACATCATCCCGTACCTCAGAAAGTTCATGACTCCTGATACATACAAGATTGGTAATACAACAAAAAAGAGCAGTTTCTTATTACCTATCTTTTGCATCTGTCCATTCAAATCTTTTCTGTCGGTTTCGCATAGGCTCTGATAATCCATGCTGGCTGACTACATTGTCTTGTTTATTATTTTGATTTGACTGCAGCTCTCCCACAGAATCTAGATGATTACCCTCATGATATGCTAGCGACTGATCAGTATGCTGTTCTGAGGGGGAGAGTTCTTCTTGCTCTATAAACTGGTCAGTGGTATCTGCTGATCTCATAAACCCCTGTGCGGCTAATGTTTCACTTACAGTATTAACACTTCCTTGCTTTCTTGAGCCTGATCCCCCAGATCTGTTTCTTTTGGCAGAAGAGAGTTTCCTTCTTTTTGGTGCTTGCAGGTCCTCACTGGCATTCACAACACCCTGAAATATATTGAGACGTTGCCGGTGCTTACCATAATAAGCACGAAGTACCTGCCAGAAGTATTCAAGTTAACCAAAAAAAAAAAATGAAAGATCTTTACCAGCCCTAGATACAAGTAGCTCTACCAGAGAGCAGTACCCAAACAAAACAGAGTTATACATCATGTTCCCACAGAAATACAGGGAAAAGACACAACCACAAGTGCACTAACCTGCTGTAAGGAAAGGTTCAGTTCTCTTGCAATTTTCTCACAATCTCTATAGGAAATTTTATTTTTGAAATCACCCTTCACAATCCGTTTTAGAAGTTCAGCACGCTGATGAGCAGACATAACCCGGGCAGAGGTCCAAAAAAAGGGTTGGAAAACCTGGAAGCAAAAGACACACAGAGATATAAAATTTGATGTCTATTATCATCTAATCTAATTGGCAATTGAAGATTTTCACATATGCGCTTAATTTGCACTATGGAATGATTTATATAGACATAGTACACAACAGTTGTTAGTCTAGAACCCTTAGGCACTTAGGTGACATTACAATTTGCAAGTGGCCCTAATGATTCACTACACCAGAGGAACAACTTTGCAGGTAATTAGAACATACCTCAGGTACAGAAGATCCAGGAAATGCATGTAAGGCAGCTCTTGGATCAGCAGCAGCATAACAATACTCCAAAGTTTTCCAATATTCATCTACAGCTTCACTATTTGACAGAATGAAATCATGTCTGATTCTTGGGCGAAGATCAAGAGACCTTGAATTAGATGTTGCAACAACTGACAAAGGTTCTTCTATGTAAGGTCTCAACTCCATTGCATGCATAAAGCTTTCATGGGTACTTTTTGCCCCATCCTCTGAGTGCCCATTGCGTATCAGCCGAATCAGCTACACAAGATAACCAGGAATGATAGAAATGTTACATAAGAACTGTGAATCATGTTTAAAAAGGAGTAGAACCAAAAGCAGTCATTTCCTGTTGACCAGAGGGGAAACTGACCATAGACATGAAGTAATAAAACATAAAGGTTGATAAGCTAATCAAAGAGAAATCAAAGAAAATATAGGCTCAGTTCCTTGCATTTGAAGGACAGTTGCATTTTGCCAAACCACACAAGAACAAGAAATGAAAACCAACTCCTTAAATGACTCTGACAGACCAACTCAGGTCCTCTGATTTTACATTGGTTTAGCCGATCAAATTCCAAAACCATCACACTAGGGTAAATAAAAATGAAAAAGTGAATATAAAAATAACCAAAGCATGGACCCAACATCTGCAAATTTGGAGATCTCCCATCCATTTTACATAATTACACAGATATCCTCTAAAATGAACCATATGATGACCACAATGAGGAAGTCTCAACAACTCATTAGAAAGAGAAGTTAGAAACGACATAACGACAGCAAATAGGACATTGAAAATTTTTTTTAATCCGCATAAACATATCCATGCTGAATGATTTAAGATAGATCTTAATGAACATATAAATTCCCAAGGTATCACATGATCAAGGTCAAAGGAAATCAACTAATAAGAGCATGAGAATAAAAGAACCAGAATATTCTAGAGATGGTTACGTTGACATTTTCAGGTCATTACAAATGTGCCTAAGCATATGTAAATACCTTTAATCGTCGCAAAATTTCAACTATCAAAGACAATCTCCCAGTTGCTCGAGTATCCATCAGCAATTTGTATTCTTCAGCAGGAAGATCAGAGAGAAGTAAACCTTTCCTGCTCTTTTCAATGATATTATCTAATTTCTGAGTTGTCCCTACTACCTTCAAGAACAACTCAATAGGAAGGAGCTTTATAGCTGATTCAAGTGCAAAAAACTTGTGAGTATATGCACATGGTCCATTTGATAAATTATCATCCCCTCCAGGAAGACTACTGAGATAGTCCCACAAAAATTTGTGAAGCAGTTTTGCACGAACCATTTTGGCCAATATATAACCATTGGCACGCATGGCTTCTGCTTTAACAGCTTGTTCTTCTGAATTTCTACGAGGGTGAGTTCTCATGACACCATCCAATACAGGGATTGATCCATTAGTCTTCAACTTGGATAATGCCAGAACACGACTTTCCTTCTCAAACGACCTCAGTCTATCATGAATTTCACCCAGTAGTTCAGGAGGAAAACTCTGAACAGATGGGTGCAGAACAACCATAATAGGACGATTGCTAGTACAGTTTGTAACAGCTGGAAGGTTAATTTCCACACATTTGCAATGACCTTCTTGTTGAAGCTTTCTTAACAATCGGTCAATAGTCTTCCTGTCCAATAAAGTGAGCTTGTCCTTCTCAAGACTTACAAGCCACTTATGCAGCTCTACTCTTAATAGAAATTTCTCATTCTGCAGAAGGAAAAAGCAGAGCTTTTCAGTAAACAGGGCAATAATATCATATTCCAAAAGCAAAATGCCCTTAAAGAAGTGAACAAAGTCAGGCACCTGTAACCGTTCAAGTATTCTCTGCTCCCTCAAAGCACCATCAACGGTCAAAGGCAGATATGGATGTGCTTGATATCCAGGATCAGGTAGCTTCAGTAACGTAATTTCTGAGGAAGCAGCATTTCTGTCTCTTTCCTCGCTCACAAAATCAAGTTTGGCATTAGAAGCAGTGCCCATTGGCTCATTGAGAAACTCTGGCAACTTTTCAGGATTAAGGAGCTCATAATTTGTTTGACCATTCCTAGAGGAGACCTGGCCCACTTCAGCTTCAATTTCCTTGTCATTCAGTTTTTGAGATGTAGCATGATGTACTTCAACAGTCAAATTGTTGGAGTCTAGGAAGGCTTCCGTTGATTTTTCTAAAACATCAGACTGGGTGGACCTGTCTGGAATGTCGCAGTTGCCCTCGATCAGGTTTTTTACATTAGGGACACTTTCAGATTTATCCAAAAATGCATTTGTCTCATCAGAGTAAGAGTTCTCAGAAGTCCGAACTCGAAATGCTACAGTTCTTTTGTGGTTTTCAGCCTGCACATGCATCCCAAATCTGGAGAACACACTATGCAGACGAGAGTCATTTCTTTTTCTATCAAGTCCAAGCCTCCCACATACCTGCGCATAACATATGATGCATAAGTGGATTTAGCATGCAGAAGGGAAGATATTTACTAAGGTACCATCAAATAAAGCTCACAATATCCTCTCACATAAACCAAGTCAGTAGTGCACAAAAACAAGAACCAGAACTCAACAGCACAAACCAACACTCAATATGATTACGAAAACAACGCTGAATTGCACAACAAGAAGTTAAAATTATGAATTCATAACTTCTAAGATGCAAACAAAGCCTTCCAAAGCTAAGGCTAAACTTATCATGAATGTACAACTTCTAATTGCATAAAGATCACAGGAGCCATCAGAAAGCTGAAAGAATTGAAGACTAAATAGACTTTCTAGAGGGAAAAAACATACTTAGATGTAACAAGTAGCATATAATCATAAAAGCAGCAAAAAGAACCAGTTCGCACCTCAATTATAGTAGCCCCCTCAGCTTTTTTAGCATCAATCAAATCATAAATTTGATGGTCAATAGCAAGTTCTAAAAGCTGCTCCGTTTGTTGAGACCCCCTTCCAAACTTTACTGGTTGTTCTCTGGGACAATCATTTCCATGTCCAAGAATTTTTTCATCAAAATTTTTAGCAGAGAACTCTTTCAACAAGCGTAAGCAATGTTCAACCTTTGGACAGTGGAAGCACAATGGCAAGCAATGAAACACAAATAAACAGAAAAGAAGTGTAAAACATACTTTAAAAAAAAGGATATTCTCAACATACCTTACCGCTCACTTTAGCATCAAAAGCCTCAACAAAGCCAGCATCTTTCAATCTACGAGATATCTGAACAGAACAGTACCCATTAGAATCACAGTCAAAACATGTTATGCAAACAAACACAACAGTAGAACTTACATTTCTCCAAGCTCTATGCCCTGGAGTTCCTGTATAACCAAGAGACTGTTTAATATCCGATACAATAAGCACCTTCAATGACAAACAAAATATCAATAATCCACATAATTTAACTTTATACAGTCGGTAATTACAAAAATACCACACAATTTTGTTCATTCTACCTTATCGTTAGCTTCTTGAAGTTTATCACAAATAGCTTTCATAGCAGGCAAAAAATCCTTAATAGCAACGTCATCTTTAAAAGAATCTCTGTCAAAAGCATCAGTTTCATCTACATCTCCCTTGTTAATCTCAAACCTCTGCTGCACGCCTAAATGCTTCGCATATCGAGATAAATATATCAAATTAGTGTTGACAATAGAAGTGCTATTTTTAATCTCTCCTCCTTGGCAACCGACAGCAGTTTCTTTCGTTTTCACAACAGCAGGTTGTCTAACAATTAACTTTTTGCTTTCAAGATTTTTCACCCTGTAAAAGTAATTGTTTCCTTCAATTCCTAATTCCTTTGCTAGTTGATTTTGAGTAATTCCATTAGTCCTGCAGAGATTAAATTAATCAAATCATAAGAAAAACAAAAATCGGAAATCAAATTAGAAAAGAAAAGGAAACAATTGTAAAAAAAAGTTAGTGATGAGAATAATCATCACCATTACATAAATAAACTTAACATTTACAGTAATTAGAAAAGAAAACGAGAATGACCTAGAAACGGCGAGTCGCTCGAGAGTGCGACGTTGAAGAGGACAAATGCCAGAAGAAGGAATGTCGTAGAGGCCAACAAAGCAGTCCCTGAGATGATTATTTGCTACGATTTTTAAGTCGAGCTTCTCGGCGTCTTCTAAAAGCTGGATTTTAGGATCGGAGGAGGAAAACGGCGTATCGTCTCTAAAAAATTGAAGAGTAGGAATGGCGAGGAGGTTTTTCCAGAGAGCTGTTTTGCGAGAGTTTGACAATGGAGTTAGTGTAGACCAGAGAGACACAAGCGAAAGACCGGCAGTGCCACGCGAACAAATTTCCTCGAGAGCTGAGGAGATCAGAGCGTCCATGGAAACATGCAAGTGTTTTGGTTGCTGAGAAGATTTGCTCGAGAAAAATAATCCTTCCTCCGTGAGAGAGGAAAAGAGGAAGAAAGGTCTCTACAAGTTCCTGTACGACGTCGTTACACCAAGGCCGTTTTGGACCTGCATTTTACACGCATATATTCGAAAATAGCACTTCAAGGAGTCAAACTTTATAAAATTGTAAGATTTTGATTTTAAAATAATTTTTATAAGAATATTAATTTTAAATTTTTTAAAAAATAAAAAATATGTTAAATAGCTAATTATAATCTCTAAGTAAATATTTTATAATCTTTTAATCAATTTTTAAGTAAATTATTTATAATTTTTAAATAATTTGTAACCAAATTATTTATAATATTTTAATGATATTCATTGTACTTTAATATATTATATAATAAATATTTCATTAATATTTAACAAAATTTTCATAATTTTTTTATACAATTTAAATAAATTATCTATATTTCATAATAAAATCAGTCCAATAATTTATATTTATATTTTAAAAAATTATAACTTATTTCTTCCCGATTAAAAAAATATTAATTATTTTATTTTAAAAAATAAATTTAAATATATTCTTTCCACTGTACCTTTATTTTAATTACAAAAAATAATAAATTTATTTGATTATTGATTATATTTTAAAATTTTAAAATGATTTAAAAAATGATGTAATAAAAATTTAATATATTAGTATTTTAATAAAAAAAGTAAATTATAATTAAAAATAATTAAAAATAAATTTATTTTTAATAAATCTACTAATGTAAGATATAAATGGCAGATATATGTGGTATGTATTTATAGGTGAAATCCACTTCCAGTACATTGAATTATCCAGTTTTTCTTCATTCAACTCTGCGAACAATTTTATTTAAATACTTTTTAAATATTTTTATTATCAATTATTTATCTTTAAATTTTAAAAAATAAATTTTTTTAGTTTATGTTTGATCTTCTATGCAGATTATCATTTTTATACGACCTTGAATATCATATTTAATATGAAGATACTAATTATTCTTCTTATAAATAAATAATTTTGATAAAAGAATAATGAGTAATTTATATTTATGATCCTTCTATTCATATCTTATTCTCATCAAAGTCTTCTTTGAATTTTAATGTTATTTTCATCAAAATTATTTGAATGGCATGTGCACATAAAAAAGAGTAATAATTTAACTGTACATGACATATGATATATGATATATGTAAATAATGTGAAAAATTAAATATTAAAAATTATATATCATATATTTATCTCGTTTACATCAGATAATCATATTTTTTCTCTCTAAATTTTAACCTAATATCATTTAATAAATCAAATGTACATAAAAATTATGAATAAAAGTTATATTATTTTAATAATTTAATTTTTTGGAGTGTAAAATGTTAATGAATATAAAAAAATATAAAACTTATGTTACTTAAATTACTAAACAAACATCATAAAAATTATTTATAAAATTTTATTCTAAAGTAAAAATATTAAAATATAATATTATATTATTATTGTTATGATTTTTACATAAATGTCAAGTAAATAAAACAAAAAAGTTAAATAATATATCAATAAAATATAAAATTACAATAAATTAATAAATTATAAACATATTTTTAAAATAACAATCACACATATAAATATTTAATTTATGAAATTGAGATTAAAAATGCAATATATAAAAATAAAAAGATAACATTTAAATAATCTTATAGTAAAATTTATAAAGAAAATATTATTATATAATACTTTATACTTGAATGAGATGAATATATAAGAAATAATTTTTAATATTTGTATGTCACATTATTTATGTAATGTGATAATTATTGTTAAATTATCGTTATTTATTGTATACATGTAGCATTCAAATGATTTTAATGAGAATAACATTAAAATTAAAAAAATCTTCATAATATAAATTAAAATCAAATAACTTTAATGAAAATAAGATACGAGTTTAAAAGATTATGAATATAAATTATCCATAACTATGTTTTATAAATACGATAAGGACCAGTGTTTATTTGATATTTTATTTTAAATACCTTTTCAATCTTATCAATATATATCATATTGTATAATTAAAATTTTAAATTATTATATTAAACTCTAAAAATAATTTTGTATCTCTAACATGTATGATATGTAAATATTCATTAAAATATGTAAATTATTTTATTTAATAAATAAAGCTATCAAGATTGGATTATGAATCTTTTCATTACGTGTCGGCATCATGAAAAAAATCATATTAAGAATATAAATAAATTGAATTACTTATAAGCTATTTAAAATTAATGTAAGAAATAATTGAAATCATTTTAATGTCGAACAAGTCAAGTTGAAATTAATTAATAATTTATCAAAAAAATTAAATCAATATCGTTTTAATTATACCAATATCATTTTACTTATATTACTTAAAAAATATTATTAATTTGATTTTTTATTTAAGTTTTTGCCATTAAAAATTATACTATAATATTAATTTTAAATTATTTATTTTAGTTTAAAATTTTTGATATTTTTTATATCAATATTGTTATTTTCGATCTTCTTATTTTTCTTGTTTTTAGGATTTTTTATTATTCTTCTTCCTTTTGTTTTTCAAATTCATTTTTTACATGTTATTGTTATTCTTGAAATATTTCTTATTACCCTTCTTATTTCTTTACAGTTTTATTCTTTTTTTTAATTTATTTTGTTATTTTTATTTAAA
>CANYBF011883773.1:15000-17509 GCA_948192965.1 Dalechampia spathulata | reverse complement strand
ATTTGAAATTATAATTTGCATTCTTAAATCAACTCAATTAATCACTTAATCTCATTAAATAATTAATTAGGCATATTAATTTAAAATGCAATAAAGAATTCGGCATCCCCATGACAAATAATGCAAATCACATGCATTAATTCATAAAAGCTAAAAAGTAGCACATGTAGTTTAATTTTATGAAAAATGCAATTTTAACTTAAATAATATTTATATGCTATTATTCCATTAAATACATTAAACAAGAAATAATTCAAATCCAGCAATTAATACAATATTAATTTTAGGAAGCATATAAATATCATTAAAATAATCAATTCTTTCAAACATGGAACACTTCCATTTTAAAAATTCTAATCATACTAAAATTCCATAAAACTTAAAATAGATATTTATTTTGTTTAAAAAATTATAAAAACCTCCAAATCTGATTATTATTGAATCTAATGCAATAATAAATAATTTTTATTAATCAAATTAATCAAAATTGGATCAAACACATGAAAATGCCGAAAATCACTTATATGCACATCTTATGCGCATAGTTTTAAAATTAGCCATTAAAACAAATTTAATTCATATATTTGATCAATATCAATATACAACTAACATATTAACAAATTAATATTATGATCCATATCAATTTTAACAATTAAAATCAATAGAATCAAAGTCATACATCAAGAACAAAAACAAAATCACATTCGGCATTCTACAAACCATGCACATACTTCATGTATGTATATCTCAAAAAATTCAAACATAAGTGTATGATGTTTTTACATATAAAACACATTTTAAATGTCATAAAAACACTATCAAAAAATCATAATCCAATTCGGATATTAAACCCCTCAAAACTCAATTTTACGCAAGCTACTTCAAGGAAATCAACAAAATCGATTAGCATGTTTCCATGAATTCTGATGCAACAACCATGGCTCTGATACCACTGTTGGTTTGCTATGTTATTAAGCAATGGAAGAAATTTAAAATTTTTATTTAAATCAGCAAACCAAGAGAGGATCTTTGCATCAAAACACATGAAAACTAATTTAGAGATTAGATATGGCATAAGATAGTAACTCTTACATATCAATGCAGTTCTCCTTCGTTCTTGATCTCTATGCCATTTATGGTTGTATGACTAATCATGTTAAGTCATACCCTAAAATAGATTTCTCATGTCATATAATCTTTTTTCCCAAAATGCCCCTGTGAATCATATTCGCCCTGGGCATCCTACTCTGGCCAGAGATTCCTGAATAAAGACTACTTCATGAATCTTTGAGATAACCCCTACTATTAATCTAGGGTGGTGAATTCTCTATTGATATTCAAATACCTTTAAATATGTTATACCATACCCAACCTCCAAACTATGAACGCCTCCTAAGGAGGAATAAAGCGTAGGAGTCAAAGTAGAGTAATCCATAGTTAAGATAACCTTGATATCTCAAGTCTAATGATACTTGCACTACTGATATGAGTGAGATATAATTTCACAAACATAGATCAATTATCCATATGAAATCTCACTGGCAAGGTCTCCAATGAACAGTACTATACTACTCATCCATATATTCACTTAAGACATCTCATGTCATGATGAATGAGAATCATCCCTAAATAGGAAGTGTGACATATGTTGATCTTTCCATATTAATAATGTCCATTCTTATTAATACCATGATCAGTGATATTTAGATATTGAACATTTGCATACAATAAGAATCTCATTCCATAAACTCTTTATGGATTGCTTTGCACTATTCCAATATCATGGACTTCAATATATAGTTTAATACTCTAAGTAAAACAAGTTCATGTAAAACATTGTACTATATAATGAATAATGCCTTTATTAATGAAACGTATAGTTCAAATACACATGATGCTCTAGAGCATACGCTAACATTAAGGCATTGGGCAATGAAAAATACTCCGAATTTGGTCCTGAGAAGGCTCCCGACCAAAATGTCTTTTCTTTTCAAATAGTGCGCGCATGGCATTATTCATCTTATGTGTATTTCACCTCGTATGGGTGAAATGTAACACGTATGACATGTAAAATATGTGTTATTTGATATTCTAAGATGTTTTACGATGTGGCTCACATCCTGTTTGGTCTCGAAAGTGGGCCCCACCAAACGTCTTCTTTAAGCCATATGCGTAGCGCATAATGCTATGTGCTACGCATATAGCATTTTCGCCCTATGTGTGCTAGCTTACACGGGCAAAACTGGATGCATGCCATATGTCAACTGAGATGCAAAAGACATTATGGGTCACTTTATAGTTATGAGTTTTGCCAAATTTGGCCCCGAACGATGAGTTCCACTAATGGGTCTATTTCGAGCCCATAATGCTATGTGACCAAAATGTGGCATTTAGCATGCCAAGTGTTGTGCCTCGTGTGGGCATCAGTGAAATGTGCTCTGTATGCGCAGAACACTCAGAATGGGCCAAAATGGGCAGTGGGCCCTACTAGTGCCTTTGGTGGGCCCTA
>CANYBF011883773.1:0-10000 GCA_948192965.1 Dalechampia spathulata | reverse complement strand
TGTTACCATCAAAAGTTGGTCGACACCATTCACCCCACTAGGACATGAACACTATTGACCTAAATACAGAGGCTTACCATTCATGGTGAATCCCATGTGGAAAAGGAAAAAAGGGAGGCCAAAATCTACTCGTATTTGAAATGAGATGGATTGGTCAACCGATGATCAATCGGTCTTTTGTATTAAATATGGTTAAATAGGTCACACAACACATTTATATGGATGTACTTGATGAATTCCCTATGTATTCATTAGCTTATAACTTCTGCATTGTAATCATTTTGCATGATCATGTGCATGTACTTTATGTATGGCAAACAAATACAAATTCCATTATAATTATGTATTCTATGAATTGTGCTATGAAGATATCTATTTGCTTATAACTTCAACATAAAATTCTCAATTTTCATAATTACATACATTGAATGACATATCTGTTATGTGTTATAGATCATTTTTTTCAAATATGGCTCGAGAACTCAAATAATGGGATTACATTCAACCTGGACCTCATGATCCATCACTATTACATTTACAGCGACAACATAGATCGAAAGCTATTTAGTTTGATGAGGTTTGAGATACTACAGAGAATATAATAAAATTCTTTCAATTAAAATGCCCTGTTTAAGAATTACATGTTTCATATGTAGGTTGATAACCAGGTGCTTAATTATTGATGAAATATTTCGTTATATGGTAACTGTATAGAAGATTTGCATCCACGTGTCATCAAGGTGATTTAAAATACATGTTTTAGTGGACTTCTGCATCTAGGGTACTTTAGTCTTGATCACCATTTGATCATTGCTTTGGTTTAGAGGTAGAGACCCGAAGCTCACACATTCCACATACCTGAGGTCAAGTGCACAGTTAGATTGTAGGATGTGGCTATCATCACCGGCCTTCCCATTGATGGTTGCCCTATTATTAGAGAACTTGATTTAATTGGAATGTATTATGTGGATGCTTGCTTAAGGTTGTTCCGCCTAATACTCATAGAAAGAGTTCAAAATTGAAGTAGAGTTGGCTTATACAAGAATTTAGTCAACTCGATGATGATGTGCCCATTTAGATCATCCATAACCATGCAAGGGCAGTTATCCTACGATTGTTATTTGGGCAAATATTTTATCCAACCAGCATTGGTATAGTAACATTATTTTATCTACCATTCTTAGAGGATTGGAAATTGATGGACAGTATAGCTGGGAATCTGTATGTTTGGCATATCTATACCGGGAGCTTTATGATTCTTGTAGATACCCATTAGCCTCGTAGATATCTAGCCCTTTGTTCCTCTTATAAATATGGGCATGGGAGAGATTCCCTTTTTTTGTATCCAACCATTAATCCTATTCCCATACCTGCTAATGCTTCTTATGGTAGAAGGTATTACGATAGCTTCATTTATTTCAAATATTAATTTCAATTATTATTCTTTCAAAATTCATCTTAATTTTATATTACTTTGTAGATGGAGTATGAATAGAACTGTGACAGAGATCCCAACTCATCTTATATCCGATATACGGTTGTAATTGGATATTTTACATGCTAATGATGTATACATTTCAATATCTTAATGTCATATGTAATGTTTTATAAAAGTATATTTACTTAACTAATTTATTATTTAATTATTCAGATAATTTGAGAGCCCTATCAACAGGATATTTTAGATATTCTCCTTCGTCAATGCTTACAAGGACAACATATATGGAGGTTAATTGTACCAATGCTCTGTATCTATATAATCGAGTGGCACCACCCTGATAGGGTCCTTTGCCAATTCGGATTAGCACAACCCATCCCTCATCCACCCTTATAGACTGAAGATTTGCATCAATCTGATCTTCATAATACATGTATCAATTGGATGGAACGACATTCAACATAGGTTGCATTATGGGATAATCACATCCAATGAATTATGCAAGCTCCTATTGCTTCTCCCCATATGCATTATCATGATGAATATATGGAATGGTATCGTACAATTATGAGAAGGTGGATCTCGCCTAAGGGTGCACAATTTAGACATTCTGTAAACATCTAATCCTATAACTCTATTTCATTAAATTAATTATATACATCAAATGTACTAACTTATTTAATATTATCTTTTTCTGTAGGCTGATACTCTTAAGAATATATCAATAAGTTCTCGATTGGAATTAGCTCAACAACTTAGTCGTAGTGCTCAAGTTGCATTGTGAGAACAATGTCGTGTTACAACTATGCTACCTTCTAAATCCACCACTGAGTCTATTTATTATTTGTATCCTCTTGATGATGACTCTCAAAGGCCAACATCTTCACATCCAACACAACATAGCCATTAACATCATCATCGACATCATGATGTTCCCATTCTAATAACAATATTTTATGATCCTATTCCACCTCCTGTTTCTTTACGTCATCAACCCAAACCATTAACTTCATCTGTTCCATCATATTTTGATTTCATATTATCAACTCTATTTTTTCATCCATCAACCCAAACTTTATACCGTTTTCCATTTGCCCCACCACCTTTTCAACTAGTACAACCTTCTTTATACATCCTACTATTTTACAACCAATGGTCCATATAATCTTTTCCATCAAACCAACCATTTACCATTACCCTTAGCTCTAACCCTAACCCTTATTTCAATCCATTATTTACATCAACTTCATAACAATAACCAATTCTTGAACATTTTAAAGGAGGTTATAGTACTCCAGTGGGTGCTACCATTCTTGTTCATTATGGAGATCTACATGATGTTGCTACTGCTGATGATGATGATGATGGTGATGATGGTCCTAATATTGAGCTTTGTAATTTACATGATTCCTATTATGTACAAATGGATATAGAGCGTAGAAATACTATATGATAAATGGGTCTCAGATCTAGGATCAGAAGAAGAGATTGTGGCACTTAGCTTGTTTATTTTAGTATTTAGTAATATTTGTATGTTATCCAAACTTGTTCAATGTGATGATATTTTATCATCAGTTCATGTTATTAAATTTTAGTCTTACTTTAATGATGTTATTATCATGATCTTTTTTTTTCCTCCATTTAAGTTGTAACAACTTATTTAATATAAGTATATCTTCATATTCTATAAACTTCTTTAATATAATTATATTAAGTAATATTATCATCAAATTAATGATGATAACAAAGATGATAACGATAACATTCTCTATAATATTAATGATAATGATAACAATATTACTTTAATGATGTTATTATCATGAAATTTTTTTTATCCATTTAAATTATAATAACTTATTTAATATAAGTATATCTTCATATTCTATAAAATTATTTAATATAATTATATCAAGCAATATTATCATCAAACTAATGATGATAATGATAACATTCTCTATAATATTAATGATAACGATAACGATAACATTCTCTATAATGTTAACTAATATGTTATTTTTGTTTTTTCTTTCAGGAGTATAAAATGAGTAAACAGTCACTGTCTACCTTCCGTGCTGCCATCCATCAATAAGGACATACTTAGTGGAATCGACTTACCCATTTTGGACTTTATTTTCTGAACACATTCCATCAAATCTCCATCAACTATGCATTTTTATATGCAGCATTTCAAGTCTGGCATCTAGTACACCATGTATTTTTATTTGGACATGTGGAACTATGTCCACTTTATGAGGAGTTTGCTGTTATCCTTAGGGTTTTATGTTGCATAGATGAAATGTTAACTATGCCACTTTCTATTAGTGAAGTTATTCCATACCTCATTAGAGCATTCGACATCCGCTCAACTATAACAACTTCATTATTGACTACAGAGGGGTCTATAGATATGACCAAAATCTTTTAACTCTATAATCATAAGTTACCGACCTCCTAAACCTCTCTTTCATAGCTTAGAGTTGCTACTTTTACATTATTTTCACAGTTCTTGTTCGTCAGCCCCTCCAGTAATGGGGATCTTATGTTGGGACCTATTATCGATCAAATGGAGCAAGGTTGAACCCCTTTCCCAATGATCATTGTAAAGACAATTCTCAGACTTGACATACTTAAGCGAGGACAGACTAATCACTTCAGTGGTTATTTCTTATTGCTCCAGGTATTTTATCTAACCTATATTTACATGTTTTTTACTCATCAGACATTTCTTATTTTTATATGGTAAAATTTACAATGTTCTATGTTCATCTCATTTAGCTTTTTCTTTTTTTCCAATTAAATTACTAGATTTGGCTTCAAGAGAAGTTAGGAATCTTGCTACCCCCACAAGGTGATCCATATATATATCATGCCCAAACACATATGAGAAGAGGTTTCACCTTTCCCGAAGTAAATACGCTCAGATTTGATGATTGGCTACAATGGATGGGAAACATCTCAGAGAGTACTATTTAATGAACTTGTTCATGGTGTCATATTCAACATGTGATAATCAAAACATATATTGACTATATCCCACTCGCTGGATTAAGAGCTTCCATACACTATAGTCCTATAGACTCTGTTGTCAATATGGCCATCAATATACTATACCTCATTTGCTACTAGAATTCTTTGGACAACGATTACTTAATTGCTTTTTAGAGCATGTTGAGCTTACTTGGTCAAAATGTCGTATCGTACCATTATAGATTCTTGCAGTTGAATATTCTATTGATGATGAATACAAGCAATAAGTCTTGCATCACACTATGAATTTATGATATTCATTGATTTATGTATGCAATTGGAATATAATTACTTATTAAACTTATATTACTTATCTTTACTCACTTGCTTCAAAATATTACAATTATCACATGGTTTCAATGATCATTATATCAATCATCCTAATATTACTTCATATGTATCATATAAATTAACAGTAATAAATACTACATACAAATAATAATGCCAAATAAATAATGCTTACAAATACTCATAATAATATTAATATTAATAACAAAAATAGTACTACAATCCTTGTAGAATTATGGCAACACGTGAAATTTATAGTGGTTTGGCACTAACTCTTGCCTACTTCCACTTCTCCTAAGTCTTCCACTTAGGGTTCCACTAATCTCAATTAATTATTATAACAAAGGATTCCTCAAATGAATCCTAACCCTAGTGTTTTTAGGCTCACACTCAAACTTTTACAATAATTACAATCTCATATCAATTAAACTCTCAGTTACAACTTAATTCCCCAAGCATTAATCTCATACCAACCCACAATTACAAAACCTAACTTTCAAGTTGTAGGAATACAGTACAAGAGAGTTTACAAAGCTAGAATTACAATACAATAAGTAAACTTACTTGTAAACAAAGTAAAATGCTCAAAGGAAGCTTGCACAGAGAAAACTAGCCATTAGACAATGATAATAATATGTTCTATATAAAATAAAGCCATTAGAAAGGGTTTAAAGCCTTTCTAGAAAGTCGCGTATGACCATACTAGACATGGTACACCCGTACCAACTTAAAAAGCCACATTTAAAAATGAGAGGGACATTAGGTATGGTTGTACCACTAATTGGTACGCCCATACCAAAATAATTTTTCTGAGAAACAATTTTCCTGTGAGCAACGGTATGCCCGTACCAAAGCAAGTTTACTAACAAACCAAATTCCTGCAAGCAATGGTATGCCAATACCAACCAATGGTGCATCTGTACTGAACTCAAGGAAACAAAGCTAAATTGGTATGGCCAGCCGTATGCCTGTACTATACAATAAAATTAGTATGCCCATACCACTCATAAAATTAAACATTAAAATGGCAAATAACTTAAATTGACTTACATGTGACATACACATCAAAATTCTGGGTCTAACAATCTCCCTCTTTTTAATGTTGGCAATCAATTTAAGTTCAATTTGCAAAACATGTTTAACTAAAATTTTGATTTGAAAAATTTTAAAAATCTCCCCCTTTGTTTAAGAATTAATGCCATCAATCACAGAAATCAAACAATCAATCACAAAGGAGCAAAAAATCATAATCAAATCAGTGTAAACATAATGAATAAACATCATCAATATCATATATACTTAAAAGTGTAATAAATACAATGATCAAACCAACAATAAAAAAAATAACATAAAAGATAAAGAAACTGGTCTAAAACTAACTATCTCCTAGAATGCAAATCCCTATCTCCTAAAATATCTCCTGAACATATCTCCCCCTTTGGTAACATCAAAAATAATCACTGTGAACTAGGAGGAGGTGGAGGAGGACTCGGTGTAAGGATAAAGGGATCTAGCATAAGACTGATGGACTGGAAAGTAGCATTAATAGTTGTCTGAAACTCATGGAAGTCGGTAATGTGCTGATCAAAATGCTGATGAAGAGCAGCTGACTACTGACTGAGCTGAGCGAGTTGCTGATTAACCTAGTTAAAATGTCACTCAAAGCTTGTTAGAGTAGTAGTGAGCATCGTAAATTGCTAAGCTAGCAGATCAACAATAGAAGGAGTAGCAATGACAGGATCAGTAAGAGCCAGAGCAGGAGGATCAAGAATAGCTAAAGAAGATGATCCACCCTAAAAGTGATGTTATCATTTATGACTCAGAGATACCTGATATGTGGCATCAGCATCAGAGGGATCAGATGGGTGAAGCCACTCTGCAGGTATGTCATCTGGAAGTGGCACCTGCATGTGCTGAGAAATCTCTACAGTCGTCATTTGTAGAGTGAGATAGTATTATTGGGAAGACCCAATGATCATAAGTGGTCGAGTTGTTGTGAGATATACTCAGAATGAGTGACGAATTCATCATTAGAGGTACGTTCAAGCAGCATCGAATGCTCAATGAATGGGAGATCAAGATTGGGGCCTTATGGTCTAGGAGTGGGAGGAGAAGTAGGAAAAACATGGAGTTACTGGTAAATGTAATAAATAGTAGGAACGATAAGAATGGCCCTGCCAGGCAGCTTCTGAATACCGACCTCATGGAAAGAGGTGTGAAGCCAGCATCTAGACTGGATAGGTGTACCCGTGACCATGGAGTAAAGAAAAATCAAGTCAGAGCCAGTAACAGTGTCATTAGACTCAAATCTCCTAAAAATAAGATAGAAGATTAGTCTATGACAGTAATAGGGTGAGGGGCATTTGAGACAGGAGGCTTTAACCCTCGAAGGATGGAAAGGAGCATCAAGTGCGATCTCCCTTCAAAAGTCATTACGGTCAAAATACCATAGATTTAGCATTAGAAATACCATCAGTATGGAAGTCAAAGATGGCATTAGATAGGGCCTGCGAAAGAGTCTGAAGGTGTAGGAATAAGAAGTAGATAATGAAAAATCTATAAAAACTCTAGAGCTACAGACTGAATGTAGTGGTTATCTAAGAAAGCAAAATTTGATCAACCTACATTAGTCAAATATCATAGAACGTCATCCTCTAATCTGGTCTGATGGATAGTAGGATGACATGCAAATCGAGAGTGAGAAAATATTTTCTCACTGAGACCAGAGGTGCATACTACAGAGACAAAAGTAGTAGCACAAGGACTGAAGCCTGCTGGTACAATGCATTTGACTCTACATCCTTAAGACAAAGAGCCACCTCGAGACTCAAGAGCAGACTTGGATAAAATCAACGAAAATAAACAATTTAACTAAAAGCAAAATTTTTCAAAAATTTGATAGAGTTTCGGCTGATTTTTGAAAACTCTAAATTTTATACCTACATGAAAATCAATAAAATTTGACATAGAGCACCACAACACAATCCTAAGCAACTATCTTTAAAGAACCTAGAGCTAAAATATCCTAGATTGAGCAAAAAATCAAAAAGAAATACTGAATTAAAAGTAATAAAATAATAAAAATTCAATATTAAAATAGAGGATTATGAAGAAATCAAACCAAAATGGAGGAAAGGAGGGGTGGACAAAAGGATTTGGAATGATTTGAGACTGATTTTGGTAAATTTTGTGAGGATTTAAGAGAGAAATCAGAGAAAATCAGAATTCGGTAACCGGTGGAAACTGAAAAATCATGTTTAAAATCAATTTTCCAAATCGCGTATGGGCGTACCACCTAGGCGTACGGGTGTACGACTCAAAAATGCCTGAAAATCACTATTGCATACAGGTGTACCATAAAAGGCATACAGTCATACAAGAGTTGTTAGCCAAATGTTGTATGGCCGTACCATAAGTCTTGGCAAAAATAGAAGAAATTTGGTATTTTGAACGTGTACAAGGGTACCAAATTTGGTATGACTGTACCACATGGAGTACGGGCTTACTGAAAAGATTAACAGCTGTACCCATCATTTCCAGAAACTTTAGAATTAAACATTGAGGATTCGTACGGGCATACTGAAACATGTACAGCCATACGGGGACTGAAAAACAGAAAATTTTGTAGAGTTCTATGATTTTTTCTAAAGTTTCTAAAGTCTACCAATCACACCTACTTCAAAAATGATCCATGTTTCATTACTAGTTCATGTTTGATGAAGTTTAGGCATTCTTCACTAAGGGGTTTAGTAAAAATATCTATCAATTGATGAGTTGTATCAACAAATTCTAATATAACCTTCCCTTTTTGCACATTATCATGTAGAAAATGATGCCTAATATCTATGTGCTTAGCCCTAGAATGCTGAATTGGATTCCTAGATAGATTGATAGCACTAGTATTATCACATTTGATAGAGGTGCAAGAAATACAGACATTATAATCCTTTAATTATTGTTGAATCCAAAGTACTTGAGCATAACAACAACCTACAGATATGTATTCAGATTCAGCCGTAGACAATGATACATAATTTTGTTTCTTGCTAAACCAAGAAACCAAATAATTTCCTAAGAAATGATAAGTACCCGAGGTACTTTTCCTATCTAACACATTCCCAGTAAAGTTCGTATCAGAATAGGCAGTCAAGTCAAAAGAATCATTCTTAGTATACCACAAGCCATAATGTTTAGTTCCAAGTAAGTATTTAAAAATATGTTTCATAGCACACAGATATGATTCCCTATAAGATGACAGAAATCTAGCACACATACACACAGCAAACATTATATTAGGCCTAGAAGCAGTTAGGTAAAAAAAATTATCTATCATACCTCTATACTTCTTTTGATCAACCTATTTGCCACTTTCATCCAAGGAAAGCTTTATGGTAGTGCTCATTGGAGTTTTGCTCAGTTTTGCATCTTCTAGTCCAAACTTCTTTAGCATTTCTTATATGCACTTGACTTGATTGATGAAGATTCTATCTTCGCATTACTTGACTTGAAGTCCTAAGAAATACTTCAACTCTCCCATCATGCTCATTTCGAATTCTCCCTACATACACTCAAAGAACTCCTTGTATAATTTTTCATTAGTAGCACCAAATATGATATCATCCATATAGATTTGAACAAGCAAGATATCATATTTATAATGCTTAATGAAAAGTGTTATGTCTGCTTTGCCTTTTTCAAAACCATGATCAATGAGAAAACTAGTTAACATGTCATACCAAGCTCTAAAGGCTTATTTAAGGCCATATAAAGCTTTGGTAAGTTTGAAAACATGATTTAGAAATTTGAAATCCTTAAAATTGGGGACTTGTAAGAGTAGGGCATCCTGGATGCGGGAGCGCTGCACGCTGTTCGGTGTGAAATGTCGTGGTGCTTGCTCTCAATGGCGTATCTCATTTTAATTTTGAAAACAACGCGTTGAGTTTATTAATGGAGTCACCACCTAGTTGCTTTTGTCAATTCAATTGAACGACTAGACAACCAGGAAATAAAACCCGGGCCTCCCTGTGTTGGAAAGCGGCCTGAATTTCTTCAGAGAATGGGTTTGGGATTTCAAATTTATTCGTATTCCATCTTATTATGTTCACTTTGTTTAATTTTAAAGAAAACTCCTAAGCATGCATTTAGGTTTAAGTTTGTTAGCATACTTTTACATGGTATAGGGCATACAGGGAGGGTAAATCACATATAATAAAGCATAGAGAAAGCGTAAAGAAAGCATAAAATGCA
>CANYBF011883708.1:0-15042 GCA_948192965.1 Dalechampia spathulata | reverse complement strand
TTGTAATGTATATGATGTCAATGATGAAATGTGATATGTTGTATTACTGTTTATATATGTTTCTAGCACCACTGAGTTTATCTCAGCGTTTGTCATTTGATGAACGTAGGTACAGAGCCCACGGGAGAGCCTTCGGGAAAGGAATAGAGGTCGTCAGCTGAGACAGCCAGATCTCATTTTGGTACGAGAACTTCTGTGGCATACTCCGACGTCTCTGTGTTTGTGTAGCGAGAGTATGGCAGTAGTGCTGGATTTCTTGTATAGCTTTTGGTGGTTTTGTATATACACTCACTGATTGTATAATGGATTTTATATTTATGAAATACTGTATGGTTGCATGCTATTGAGTGTATGTTAAAATGGATCCTGGGTTAATGTATGCTTATCACGTTATTTCCACAGCACAACCACCATTAGGCTTAGAGTGTGTCCCCATGCGACGTCTTCACGATGTATCCCTGACGTCATAGGCACTGGTCTCCTCTTGGGGGTCGCTGCTTGTGTCGTGGGAGCATGTCTGCCTGGGTATGGGCTGGGTGTGACAAAATCATCATTAGAGAATCTCTTTACAAATACACAGTGATCTGAAGTAGTCTACTTCTAGCCTTGCTCCCCCATAACAGCCTCAAACTTCTTATACCACTATCTTGGCTCCTGTTTTAATTCATACAGACATTTCTTCAATCTGCAAACATAATCCTCTTTGCCTTTTTCTTCAAAACCCTCTAGCTGCTCCAAGTATATCTCTTCTTCTAAATCTCCATGTAAGAAGGCAATTTTGACATCCATTTATTCAACCTCCAAGTTAAAACTTATGACTAGCCCTAGTATTGTACGTATGGACGTCGTTTTCACCATTAGTGAAAAAATCTCATCAAAGTCAATACTTTTCTTTTGGCTGAATCCTTTGACCACTAATCTTACTTTGAATTGAGGATGACCATTATGTTCTTCATGCTTGATTCTAAACACCTATTTATTCTTCAATGCTCATTTACCTTTTGGCAACTTCACCAGCTTGAATGTTTTATTCTCATGCAAGGATTTCATCTCGTCTTACATAGCTTCTTACCATTCCTTATTGTGTTCATCATTCATAGCTTCATCAAAGCTTTCTGGTTCTCCTCTGTTAGTCAACATCACCTACTAATCAATTGGATATCTAGTAGAAGGTTGTCTATTTCTATCAGATCTTCATAAAGGGGTTGGAGAATTTACCGGTGCTGGTGGTTGAATGTGAACACCATCATCATCCTTTCGTTCAACTTCATTAGGGGCTTTTACATCATCAGCTTCTAGCTAATCATCCTGTGCTTCATCTCCAACTTGTCTAGGCACCACTGTTGTAGGATTTAATTGGAAGTTTGTTGAGTCATCATCAGAGCTTGGAACTTCTTTCTCTACCTTATTGATATCTTCAATAGTTTGATCTTTAACAAACAGTGCATCACAATTCCTCATAAGTTTTTTATAGACTGGATCATAGAATCTATAGCCAAGTTGATTTTGACCATAACCAATGAAAACGCATTATCATGTCTTGACATCAAGCTTTTTTCGTTTGTCTTTTGGTATATGAACAAAAGCTTTGCACCTAGACACCTACAAATGATCATAAAAGACATCTTTTCCTGATCATACTTTCTCTGGAATATCATACTGAAGAAGGACACAATGAGATTGATTTAACGCATACACAACTGTAAGTAAAGCTTTACCCCAAAATATTTTAAGCAACTTTGAATGTAAAAGTAAACACTTGACTCTTTCCATCAAAGTTTTATTCATCCTCTCAGCAAAGCCATTTAGTTGTGGTATTTTAGAAGGTATCATCTGATGTCGAATACCATGCTTTTTGCAGTAAGCATCAAATGATCCAATGTACTCTCCACCATTATCTGTTCGAATAGACTTCAGCTTCTTCCTAGTCTGTCTTTTCAACTGAGGCATGAAATTGCTTGAACACATCTAGCACTTGATCTTTGGACTTTAAAGTATAAGCCCATGTCTTTCTAAAATGATCATCAATAAAAGTCACAAAGTATTGAGCATTACCAAGTGACTTAGGCAACGGTCTGTATAAATCTGAATGAACCAGATCTAGGACATTCTTCATTCTGGATGGAGGGGAACTTTTGAAAGAAACTCTGTTATGCTTCTCTACTAGATAGTCAGCACATTTCTTCAAATGGAACTGGTTTAAACTAGATAAAACATTCTTCTTTACAAGCTGAGTCATCCCTTTTTCACCAATATGTCCAAGTCTTTTGAGCCACAAATTAGTTGTATCATCATTCTCCATTGTATTTACAACATAATTGGAGAGCTTAGCTTGTATCAAGTATAAGCTTGATTTCTTCTGACCTTTAGCCACCACCAAGGAGCCTTTAATGGCTTCCATTTTTCATTTCTAAAAATATTTCAAAAACCTTCATCATCTAACCTTCCGATAGAGATCAGATTCATGCATATATCAGAAATATGCCTGACATCTCTCAATAGTAGCCTCATACCATTCTCTGTCTCTAAGAAAACATCTCCTTTATCAATTATTTTTGACATATTTCCATTCCCCATCTTAACAATACCAAATTCTCCTTGTGTATAAGATGGGAAAAATTGCTTGTGAGATGTAGCATGAATGGTAGCTCCACTGTCAATCACCCAACTGGTCTTTTGGGTTGCCAGACTAATAATTTCAGTATCGATAATAATGTTAAAGTCAACAATGTTACCCTATTCA
Source organism: Dalechampia spathulata (assembly GCA_948192965.1). Lineage (NCBI taxonomy): Eukaryota > Viridiplantae > Streptophyta > Magnoliopsida > Malpighiales > Euphorbiaceae > Dalechampia > Dalechampia spathulata. The sequence continues at coordinate 12,299 of CANYBF011883708.1, read as the reverse complement.
TCATCACTGTTACCTTCTCTCTTCACATCTTTGCCTTTATCCTTCTCCTGATCTTTCTTGACTTTTCGGTAAAATATCTTGATATGGCCTTTATTTTTACAGTAATGGTATATGACATTTGCATATTTATTTGACTTGCCTCTACTCTTATCTCTAGGCTTCAGACCTCTGGATTGACTTCTCCCTCTATTTTCTGTAACCAAAATTTCAGACTGTGATGAAGAGGCTGAATTCTGTGAGCTTCGTCTCATCTCCTCATTCAGTGTACTACTTTTAACTGACTCCATACTTACTATACCATTTTGTGCAGTATTTGTTAAAGACACCTTCAAAGTCTCCCAAGACTCTAGTAATGAAGCTAGCACCATTAGAGCAATCACCTCGTCGTCAAACTTTATGCCCATTATCGACAGTTGATCAATGATCCCTTTCATGTTGTTCAAGTGATCAGTCACAGAAGCACCTTCTTGATATTTTACTTACATCAACTTTGTCAGATAAAACAGTTTATTGTTGTTAGTCTTTGAAGTATACAATTGCTCCAACTTATTCCATAACGTTCTTGCATGTGTTTCATTACAATGTGATTATACACATTATCATTAATAAATTATCGGATATAACCACAAACCCGCTCATGCTCGAACTCCCATTCTTCATTGGACATAACCTCTAGTTTTCCTATTGAAAATACAGGCAGGTGCATTTTCGTGACCATCAAGAGATCATTCATCTTACTACAACAAATATGGTAGTTCATACCATTTAGATTGATCATTTTACTTGTCTTCACCTCCATTTACCAAATTAAACCAAATTTGAGAAAATCAACCTCAAAATGGAATCAGAATGTCAAAATTGGTAGAATAGATATCTTCAAAATTTTCACTGCGGGCTTGATGAATAGTAATGCCAGAATAGTTCTCACCAAACGGAATAGGACCACCGGAATAGCACTTGCCAGAATAGTAACATCAAACCTCACCTGAATAGTGATACGGGACCCCATAAATAGTACTGAAATAGTACCTTTAGCCAATTGTAAGACCCAATGAATAGTGCTCTGACTCCATTAAACCCAAAATTTGTATAGTTTTTTACGTCTGTTTTTTGAACGAATCATACCAAAAAATTCATTGCAATTGTCCCTTCCTATGGCATGCTTCTTTTCAAAAAATACCTTCAACAAGAACCAAAACTCTGATACCACTTGTTAGGTACAACAGATGTATTTTTGAAAAGAAATGTAAAATGAGCAAAATCGACATAGAAAATTTTACATGGTTCATCCTTAATTTTGGGCTACGTCTACAGATAAAAACTCAAAATAATTCTTCCACTATTATGAAAAGTAGGTATAAAAAAATAAAAAATAGTGGCTCATAAGGTGTTTCTCAACCTAAAAATAATAACCTCACTATTTTTCACTCCCCAACTCTTTAGAAAAATATTTCCTAACTTCATAGCATTTTTCTTTGATTTGGTTATCTAATTATCTGTGTTTTAAGTTGTGTTAAAAACTGAAGGGTTTGAGTTCCTTATATATGCACTTCTACGCATATTGACCAGCCTATTTACAATTCAGCACCGAATTCGATATTGACTTTTCTTCCCTTTTTTTTAATTAAATTAAAACCATCAAAAGGTGGTGTGCATTCATGTATGAGGAATCCATCAATATAAAGGTCATTCAGCTTAAGATAATTCATCTTAGTATATACACAAAAGCCACACCAATGGAATACCAATTTTATTTCTAAATTTAAACAGGCAATAAACCATATATAACAGGTAAAGCTCAACCTCCAAATGTACTCCAAAATTCATAACAGAAAATGGTTACTACTTCCTCTACATATATATATATAGACACCCACTACACAAATATATATATATATATATATATATATATATATATATATATATATATATATATATATGTATATAATATACCTACACACACTATTACATTAAGAGGAAAAATTTATGGCCACATAAAGGAAACCATGTGGCCAATATGACAAAAGGTGCCAGAAAAATAACCAATGAGAGAACTAAAGCATTCAAAACTCCATCACCTAAATTTTTTTTAAATAATCAAAATTAAATAGAAAGATTTAGAAAATTTAATCACTTTAATCATAACATTAAAATAAATTGAACTAAATTAAATGTTAATCTAATTATTTTTATTCACTTTAATTTTATATGTTTTGCAATAATTTATTTAAAAATTTTCAAAGTATCAAATATTTTATTTTATAAATAAAATTTCTTTATTAATAATAAAGGGAAAAAATTATCGGCAACTGAGTTTTTATTGGGTAGCTGTAGTCATTGTGTGTGTGTGTATATATATATATATATATATATATATATATATGGATCGTGTTACCCTTTCTTTATTGTAATCTATTTTCCTTAATATTATTTTTAATTTTTATATCATTATCATCATCATCTTCATCAATATTTAATATATCATCAAAAACTCCGCGGTAAATTAAATAATTAATTACTTGGAACCAATAATATTGGAAAGTTATATACTAAAATATAAATCTGTAAACTGCTATACAGAAGTTAAATTTTGCAAATATATCAAATAAACTTAAAATTATATTTTTATCCATATAAGTTATTTTTATTACCCTTTTCTTTAGGTTTTGTACGTGCCGTTGTTATACCAGATCATCAAGGGTTAAAATCCCCTGCTTCGCACCAATAGCACTGTAGATTGGATTTCCAACCAATATGCTTTGTTATTTATTTTATATCTTTTAGGGTCCTGCAATAGATCGGAATAGTGATTATAGTCTTGCAATGGATCGGAATAATTTTATTATTGTCCTGCTATGGATCGGAATAGTTCTTTTACCAGAACAGTATTATAAAATTTTAATTAAAATATTTTCACATAGCATGCACCAAACTCAACATGCAATGGTTTAGGGTTCCTCCAACCTTGATCTGAGATCCCCAGAATCAAGTCAGAGTGAGGGGGAAGAAGAGAAGATACCGTCAACACGGTCTTACAATATTTCAGCTATAAGCATATAGCTTACTTAAGAAAAGAAAATAGAAGAAGAAATTTACTTATAATAGTTTATAAAACAATTTACAACTTATTTTGAATTACTAGTAGAACTCTTGAACAAATGAAGAATAAAAGGTAGGGAGAGAGGAAGAGGAAGGAGGATTGGTTGGGAGAGAATTGAGAGAGAATGATCGGATAATAGATAGGTGTGTACCTTCACAAGGGGATAGGCTCCCTTTAAATAAAAATTTTGGAATCTTTACTATTTACTTTTTACTGTTGATGAATAGTACTTTATCTTCCACTGAAATCTTTACTGTTTACTTTTACTATTGATGAACAGTAACTTGTCTACCACCAAAATCTTTACTATTAAAAATGCTTCATCTTTTACCAAGATTTGAAGGAATAAGGTTCCTTTTACCTTTTACTCTGAGTCTTCAAATGACTCTTTATTCTTTTTCTTTTTATCTTTTCTTTTTATTGGTTTTACAATATTGTAACAGTCATCTTCATTACTGTATGCATGATCCAAAGAATCCGAGCTGGAGGATGACGTACTGGATGACGCTGTTGACTCTGAACTTGAGCTTGACTGAATTTTATGTCTTCTTCCATGAGATTTCTTGGAAGATGATTTACTTGACTTAGACCTTGCTGGCTTTACTATTTCAGATGTTAAACCTAGACATTCAAACACCTGTTTACAAATTGCACTGTATTCTTCAGGCGTCCTGGCTGCTGCCAACATAGCTTGACATTGAGCTTTTTAGGACCAAAATGAAGGTTGATCTTGGAGAGTCACCCTTCCACTATATGTAAGAGCTTACCTTTTAGCCATCCACTACTTTACTGATATCTCTGTAGTGGTATTTTTAAAAGCATTCCACCATTTTATTTTATATTTTTTTATTATAGTGGGAATATATGTTCCCGAAACATACTGAAAATTCAAATACCATTGATACACCCATGGTGTAAAGAAAGACATACAATAATATAAGAGAGGAGGAATACTTTTATCTACCTAAGGAGGTTTAAAATTGGTTTTAAAATACTGGTATACTAGTAATACTTCTTGAGATAAAATTTCATCAGAAATACCACAATATTGCCATCAATTTAAAAACCAACTTGAGATTTTACTAGGCTTTATATTTTGATCAAAATATATTAACCATAAATGAGTATACGTAGGATTTTGAATACAAAATACTTTTTTCCATGCCTCAACATAGTCAAAGTAACTATAGGTAAGACAATAGGGTTTTAAAACTTTAAATTTTACAGGAGTATATAAATGGGGTGCTGGCCAATCCGAGGGATGAATAATTTTTTTAATTTTTTCTAATTCATCAAAACTTTTAAGTAATTTTTTAAGAAATTTTTCTTTAACGTTTACATCATCATTATGGTTTATTAATTCTAACTTAGAGTTTTGTTCTTTAGTTAATACATTTATAGATTTTTCTAATGAACTTGTTTGTAACTCATCAATTTGATTATCACTTTCACTTACTGAAGATTCAGATTCTGTAATTACATACAACTCTTAAATTTTATTTATCACTTCTTCATTTAAGTTTAACTCATTTAATTTTTTATTAAATCTGTAAAATTTTACCGTATGTCCCTTTTTTTCACAATTATAATAAGTTAGATCTTTATAAGATTTTTTACTAGTTTGTGGTTTAGATGTCTGTTTATAAGATTTTTTATAGGGTTTTTTATAATTTCTTTTCTTACTATAATATTCTTCTTTATTATCTAAATTTCTATATTTCTTTTTGTAATAATGTTTCTTTTTATATTTCTTTTTGTAATAATGTTTCTTTTTATATTTCTTATAAGGTTTTATTACTGAACATTTTCCATTACATTTTTTAGTTTTTTAATTTATACCATAATCAAATTGCTTACAAAATGATCTGAATTCTTTTTTAGTTTTACGCATTTCATATTTTAAAGTTTTTTGTAATTTAATATCTTGGCATAATTGTAAACCTTCTTTATGAATTATACTTATTAATTGTCCATAAGTTAATTTATCATATGGAATTGGATTACCAAATTGTTATTTTATATTATTTCTTACTTTTTCTCCTAAGAAAAATAGAAGTCCTGCCAAAAACTTTTCTTTCCAAAAAGCTTGATTGAAATCTTCCCGAAGCATTAATCTTGTTAAAAATATAGTTTTATAATACTGAAAATCACTTAATTTTTCACATCTTAAATTACTTAATAATTCAGCATTTTTGTCTTTAATATGAGAAGAATCTCCTAAAAAATATAAAGATATGGTTAATATTAATGTAGCTACTGCATCTTGAATTTCTTCTCCATTTTCATTTAATATTGGTAAATCTTCATTATCTTTTAGGACTGCATTTAATATTTCTAAATGATCTTGATCAGTAAGATTATAATCCCACCAACCTTTTAATTGACTAGTGAAACCTGCAATTATTATTTCAGCAATTGACCTATCTGATGCATATGATTGAGTTTTATAAGCATTTGCGACCATTGTCATTTGTTGTAATAAATTTAATATGTTATATTCTGATAGACCATCTATATTCCATTCATATACCGTAGATGCATTATATTTATACTGTGATAAAGCAGTTGGTTTATCAATTAATCCTAGATCGGGTGTCATACTTACTTTTGTCATTATTTCTTTACCATAAGAAATTGGATTTATTTCAAATTCAAAGTTTTTTATATCTTCTGTTTCTGTTTGACTTTGTTCTGATTCAGAATCTGAATTAATATTATTTGAATTACTATTATATTTTTCCATTATACTTATACTTTTTGATTGTGGAGTGTCTGGAATTACTTGCTTAGATTCTGACGATGATTTTATTTTACTTAATTGATCTTTTATAGCTTTTACAAAATCATTATATTTTATTTTCAATTCTTTTTGACTAGATGTTGAAACTTGAAATGGTTTAAAAACATGTGATTTTAATTCTTTTTTAGTTTCTATCTTTGTTTCTTTAAATTTTAATGAATCTTCTATTCTTTTTAACTGATTGCTAATATTTACTAAGTTTGCATTACTAAAATTATTTTGCTCTATTATTTTTCTACAAGGACCATTTTCTGTTACTAATTTAAATGGTGAACAGGTTATTTCATTATCTCCATGTGAAAATTTACTAGTTATCTTATGTGGATGTTCACTTTGAATTATTCTATCATTTACTTTCCACTCTGGTCTTTTATCCCTTATTGTTATTGGACTAATATTATCTTCTTTCATTATTTTATACCATTTAAAGAATTTTAATCTGATTTTATTTTGATCTATAAATTCAAAGTATTCTTTTTGTAATTTACTGAAATTATTTATTTCTATTATTTTTTGTAATTTCTCTATATTCTTTTGTTTTGTAATTTCTTTATAAAATTTATCTTTATTCCAATTAAATTCTTTACTAATTACATTAACTTCCCTATCCATATTATTTATATTTTCTGTTATGGCTGATGCTGATGGTGAATTTGGAGATGAAAAAGTAGTTTGATTTAAATAATTATCAAGTGGACTTGGTTTTGAATATACTGCCTGTGGAATTGACGAACTATAATCTACTCCTTTCATTTTAAGGTCTTTACTAGATTCTAGAATATCTAAAGTAGAAAACCTTGGTTTTATCAATGTTTGAATTACCAATTTAGAATCATTTTCTTTATATGACGCATATATTACTGATGATAATTTTGAAACTCTTCCTAATTCTTCCGTTGAAATGGATGAGGATGAATCTGTATACCTACTACTTATACTTCTTTGATTAAATTTTAAAGATACTTTACAATCTTCATATTGTTCAATTTTACTTAAATTAACATTAGGTTTTATTATTTTTTCTGGTTTTAGAGGAGCTACTGCTCCTTTTAAAATCCATTCATCTGGAAGTGAAATATCTTTCCATTGTATAGTTTTAGGAATTACCGTGTTTGTTTTAGTTAAATCCGTTTGTAAAAATCTAGTTTCACCAATTTTAGGTTGTAATTTATATTTAATTCCAAATGCAGATATCATTGCTTTATAATGAATTTTATAAATTAATGCTATGGGTATTGATCCTTGCAACATTTTATAATTATGAGTTTTTACTTCTAAAACCATGCTTTTTAAAATATTTAAATCATTTAATGAAATTGTCATGTCTAGATATACTTCAAATGATATAGGTCCTTAACTTAAACTTGTTTCAATTGATCCTAATAATGAATCTTGGAAATTCACAAATCTCGCATCTCTTATTAGTGTCAGAATACTTGTATTTAATCCTTCTCTTGTTAATGGTTTTATACCAACTTGAATTAATCCAATATGAATATACTTATATTTTTTACTTCTATGGTGATCCAATGTTTTAGGTGATAATAACTGAACATCTCTTTCTTCTGTTTTAATTACATAATCCGTTTTAAATATATTTATTTTTGGAATTTTATAAATATGATCCTTATCTACCTTAGGTATTTCCCATTCATTTATTGCTTTATTAAAATCTTCTAAAATTAATTCATTTTTATGAATTCCCTTTTAATTTCTTATGATTCAGAATCTTCTAACTTTGCCTTGCTCTGCTCATAGATTTACACAAAAAAGGTTCCATTTTTAATAATTAATGATAATATTTTTAGTCTTTAAATTGATCATAGCCACTACTCTCACTATCCTCAATAAATAAATATATATATATATATATATATATATATGGAAGTGCCACTATTTTTATTTATATTGTTTATCAAGAAAAATAAACTTAATGGACTCCTTCAGAAACTATTAAAAAATATTTTATATTAAATTTATACAATGAATTTATTTTCATTTCACATTAACTTATCATTTTAGAATAACTTGATTCTATTATTTCTTATAAAATATAGATAATAGCAATCATTATTTTCAGTTTGTTTTTAGTTATTTTTGTATCTTTATTATTTTAAGTTAAATGCTAAAGAAAGATAATTTTTGGTCAATATAAATTTAATAATTAAAAGACTCATTTAACCGTCAAAAAGTTCAAAAAATTATTTATTAAATCTATAGTAAAAAAAATTACCGAAATAAAACAAAGAAAAAGAGTTTGTAGGGGGGCAGTAGTCAGCAATGTTTTAAAAGTTCCTGAAGGTTTTAGAATATTTGACCAAACCAATTAATAAAGAATGTGAATGATAAAAGCAGGTTAAATTCTGATTATTTTGTTTTTATTAGGTTTGAATATAAATTTATTTATTATAAAAATTTGATTTTTTTATTGAATTATTTTTTTATTTGATAGTTAAAATCAAATATTGTATTTACTATATATTATATGATTGATAATTTATCTACCATGTATATTATAAATTTTATATAATATATACATTTATTTATCATATATAACATGTTATATATATTAATCAATAAATTTATCTATCATATATATTATATTATATATATTAATAAATATATTTATTTGCCATAGATATCTATCATATATATTATATACTATATAAAGATAAATATATGTATTTTCTAGAATTGTATATCAATAAAAAAATAAATAAATAAATTGTAAATAGTAAAAAATATTTTAAATTAAAATAATGATAACAAAAATAACAGCATCAAAAAATTAAAAAAATAATAGATTTAATATTTTTATTTTGTACAAAAATAAAAATTAAAAAGAAATAAATATTGAAGATAAAAAAATAGAAAAAAAGAAAAGGAGGAGATAATGATTATCGATGATGATAATTATGACAATAATAATGTGACACCGATGTCAATGTGATAGTAACAGCAATCGTAGAGACACTGTCAATGATGATAATAGTGATAACGATGATTTAATGACAACAGTAATAATAAAGATAATGAAGAATATGTTTAGAAATATATGTTATTGATTGTGGTTAGAATTTTATAATAAATATTTAAAAAGAATGATAAAAAAAGTAAATGTAACAAAAATTTAATTAAAAAGTTAAATTGATATTTAATTAAAAAATATCTTAAAATTTGATATTTTTTTAAATTAATCTTTTTTATAAATTATATTTATAAAAAAATTAATAAAAAATAAAAAATATAAATATAAATGCATCACATGATGAATTATAAATTAATTCAGCTTAATGCAACTTTATTTAATTGGGAGAGTTATAAAATAACATATTTCAAGTTTTTCTTTTTGACAAATTTTAAAAAATAGCATTTAATTTGGTGTTAAAGAAGTTGGTGGAAAATGATGCAACCAACAAAAATTGTACAACCATAACACCACCTCAATAAATTAAATTAAATTTGAATATTAATATAACATTAGGACATTGTCAGCTCATCTAGATTGATTCATGATGTTAAAAATATAAATATGATTTTTTTTATAAAATTAGAAAAGAGAAAAAATTAAGTAGACACATTTCTTATTAACTTAGTTTTATTATTTATAAATTTTGATTTATTATTTTTCATTGATTTTATTATTTATATGAATTTTTATACTGAAATTAATAGATATCATTAGTATAAACTTAGTATGATTTTATAGGTATGGTGATTGATTTTTAGTTTTATATATTATTTTATAAAAAATTTATAATGATTATTTTCATGTTTTAATGATTAATGAAAGTTATTCTTATTTATAATAATGTAATCAGTGCTATTTAAATTATCATAATCTCAATTTAATTCATCAATTTTATTTTTAATTTTTAATTTTTCTTACTTAAATTTTTCATTAATTTTATAATATATTTGATATATTAAATTTTAAAATAATTCATTTATTTTTATCCTAAGAAAACTCACCTTATTTATCTAACAAATTTTCTCTTCAGGCAATCAATTTATTTGATTTATAAATTGAATTTATCTTATATAAAATATACTTTACCAATCTACTTTAATAAAATAATAAAACTATTATAATTTTTATAAATTAATTATATTATTTAGAATTAATTTCATATTAAATATGTTAGATTGACTCATATCATATAAAATAGCTTATACCTATTAGAAATAATTTAAATTGAAAAGATTTTAGAAAAAGAAACTCACCCAATAATGTGGGTCTAATCTTAGTTGACATCATGTGTTAAATATAAAAATATATATTTCATTTTCAGTAATTACGCATTAATCTCTCATTAATTTAATTATGGATCATTCCTAATTTATTTAAGCCATGATATTATTATTTAGATACATAAAAATGGAAAAAAAGTATTTATTTCTATATACTTTTCAGATAAGATTTTAAATTTAAATCTTAAAATTAAAATATATATTATCGAAATTTATTTTAATATTATTTCAACATAAACTAAGAAAATTGAAATCTAAATAGGAAAACTTCACAAAATTATTGACATATTTTAAAATATGTTAGTTTTTTTTTTTACTCTATAAAAATCTATATTAATTAATTAAATGATTCATCAAAGAAGCATACTTCGTTGTTGCCTTTTCATCCTATTAGTTTGGAGTCATCAAGACAGAGTTTTCTCGTTTATTAATCATTATAATCACGTTGTTGGATTTATAAATTAATTCATGAAATTATTATATCATAATATATTTGATTTGTACAACTCAACTTACCACAAACTTTTTGGGGTAATTTATATAAGCTTGTTTGATTTATACTTTTTTTTTCAAAAAAAAAACTGTTAGAAATTTAATAATATTTTTGTAAAATATCATTGATATAATATTTTATATAACAAAAATATATTTATATATAACAGAAATATATTTATATATACAATAAACATATTTACTATATATATTATATACAATAAACATATTTACTATATATGTTGATAATTAACATATTTATAATTATATGTTAATTATTTGATTTATTATTTATATTATTTTATATAATATTTTTTAATTCTAGTTAAATATTATTATATATACTCTTAAAAATTTTATTACAACACATAATTTTAATCTCAATAAAATTCTATTATAATATATAATTTTGTTATTATACATATCACTTAAAATTATCTTATAATTTTAACTCTCATAAAATTATATTATTATATATTACTTTTATAATAGGATTTTTATCTTTTTACAATTTTATTATTTTATATATTATTTAAAATTCTATTTTAAAAGTATGTTTCATTAGTTTAGTTCACTTAATTTTTATGATGTAAGTTTGAAAAACTAAGTCATATGTTAAAATGTGGGATATTTTTATAACTTTAAATAAATATATCTTTTTAAAAAAAATTATAAATAATATTTTTTTATATAATTTTATTATAAAAATTAGTTATTATAAAATAAAATTATTAATATTAGATTATTAAAATAAAATAAAATTATTTTTAACATATTTAGATTTTTTAATATAATTATATTTTCTTAAAACTAATCATGTTGATTTTTTATATAAAATTATGATAATGAAAATTAATTTTAATAAATTAAATTATTAGATGATAAAAATAATTTATATTTATAGTTGATTTTGAATAGAATTTTTAGATATAAATTAGTTGTTATAAATTAAAATTATTACTATTAGATAATCAAAATCAAATTAAAATTAATTTTAATAAATTTAGAAGGAATGGTAAAATTATAATTTTACTTATTCTTATTTCCTCTCATAATATTAATATTAGTTAAAACTTCAATAGAATTATGTTTCTTAATTCACTTTGCTTGATTTTTATAGTATGAATTTGAAAAGGTTAAATCATACCTTAATAAGGGCAATTTCCCAATTTAATGTAAATAATTTTGAAAAATATTTATTTGGTGTAAAAGGGAAAAAAATTCTCAATTTGGTATGTTTTTGAGTTGGCCGCCACTTTGACTGACGGTCAAATGACGTATCATAAAATTAGATGATGTGGCAAAGAAAAGTAAATTTGACCGCTGTTAAAATCAGCGGCCAAGTACCAAACACATTGTCCCTGCCCATGCATCACTGCCCTCAATAATAATAATAATAATAATAATAATAATTAATATATAACTTATTAATAATATAGTATTAATAATATAATATAATCTTAAATATTGCATTATTAATAATATTAAAATTATTATTAATTAATAATATTATTATTATTAATTATTATCAATTAATAATAATATTATTATTAATTATTATTAATTAATATTAAATTATTAATATTAAAATGAGTAATATTAATATTAATATTAATATTAATATTATTAAAATTATTATTATTATTATTAAAATTA
>CANYBF011883490.1:0-31265 GCA_948192965.1 Dalechampia spathulata | reverse complement strand
TTTTCTCTTTCCTCTATTCATTTTTCTTCTTCCAATGCATATACTCATGAACTAAGCCTCAATTTTCACATGTATATCCATCAAACAATCAATACAATCACATTAAGAACATAACATAAGGGATCATTCCCTGAAAGACCTCATTTGATTGCTAGAATAACAAAACGAGCCATAAAAGAATCAATAGCATAACATCAGCACAAACCTTCTAATCCAAGTAAGCTCTAGCTCAAGCTTCTAGCCTCAACTCTAGCACTTCTAACTTCTATCACGCGTCCTCTAACATTAAGTAGGCTTAGAATCACTAAAAGGAATAATTGGTAGGGTTTAAGCTGAAGAAAAAGGGAAGAAACTTATGGAGAAAGCTATGTTTTTACCTTTAAAAAGTCAAATTAAAGTCGCGTACGGCCGTACGGACATTGGTACGCCCGTACCGACTCCAAAAACCTGACAAACCTAAAAACCTGCGAGTTGTCGTACGGCCGTACCACCTGTTGGTACGCCCGTACGGGTACTATTCATCTGATAAACCTAACTTTTCCTGTGAGCAAACTGATTTCCTGCAAGCAACGGTACGACCGTACGCCCAGTTGGTACGCCCGTACGTCCTCCAGGCCCTCAGTTCCCTGTTTCTCTCTGTCTCGTACGACCGTACGGTCATACCGTATGCCCGTACCAACCCCTAAATATGCACAACATGCCTATTGGCATGCCTAGCTCGCCCGGAACCTGTCCCAAAGCCTACACAACCCAAAACACACTTCCAAAGACATTCCTAACCTCATATCTACGCCGTCCCTCATCCAACCGAGAAGACACGCTTCCCAATAAGGTGACGACACACAATCAAATCTAAAGGCACATTCGTATCACATTATACCATACACATACAAGCATAAGCACTTATGCATTCCCAAAATCATGCATTTTCATATAACATCATCACATCATATCCATTCATTGCATATATATACATATACATACACGTCTACATACATACATACACCCTAACCATCCTACAAACCTACACACATACGTACAAACTACTAGGGTCCTAGACGCGGGCGTAACACAGGATTCCATAATGGAATTGTTTATTATATTTCCTCCTACGGGAGTTGAGTCTCGAGACATAGGCAAAACAAAGGGGTCTACGGGCCAAGATTACAGTTGTCCTCCTTCGGGAGTTGAGTACCGGTACATAGGGATCCAGCATGGGAATATATTGTGCACAATAAAGGAAAAAAGGAAAGGGGGAAGAGAGTACAGAACAGGAAGAGGAAACGGGGCAACATAGCATTACATTGTATTGCCTGTTATTTGACATGTTTATTTACGTTATATGATGTATGATTGCTAGTACCACTGAGTCTTCGACTCAGCGTTTATCAATTGATGAACGCAGGTTCTGAGCCTACAGTAGAAGGTCCAGAGCAGTGACTACCGGTGTCAGCAGAGTGGTGGATTCAACAGCAATCCCTATCTCGACGTGGTCTGAGGCAACCGAGCATACTTTCTTTTTGTAGTCATGTATGGTAGCTTGTATATTTTAGAAGAGAGGCAGTAGTGTATTTGTAGTTGGTGGTGATTTGTACGGTTATTGTAACCAGAACCTCCGTATATTAATGAATATACTTTTATCACAGACATGGTTGTTCAATTGAATGTATGTTGTGTCCAGGGTTATGTTTGGTTTTGTTTGATGATTTCACCACCATACTCTTTGTTGTCCCCATACGACGTTTATTTATACATGTATAGGTATCCCTTGTAGTGTATATAGCGGTTTCCCATACGGGAGGTCATTGTGTATGCTACGGGAGCATGTTACTCCAGGTATGGGTTGGACGTGACATATATGCCCTCATGACCTAACCTACGATGCCATAACCAACTATTATTATGATATGAAATTAAACATTTTTCATTAATGTCGTTCAAATAAACATTCTCATGCCTTTTACTAAAAAATAATGTAGGATTATTATGCACATCTTGCACTTCACAATAAGTAGATTCAAAAATGACTCTTTTACCTTTATCACATAATGGGCTTACACTTAGGACATTGAATTTAAGCCCTTTGACTAGGAAAACATCCTCAATACAAGGTATTGATTCAATATCTCCTTTTCCAATAATCTTTATTTTGCTTTTATCTCCAAAACTAACATTGTCATTTTCTTTCATTATTATTCTAGTGAATTTACTTTTATCACTAGTCATATGTCTTTAACAAAAATTATCCATGTACCATTTCTCAGTATCATTCTTACTTGTTAAGCATACCTATAATTAGCTAGCTACTTTTAGGTATCCAATGTGTATTAGATCCTTTCACATTAGTATTAGTTTGAGTTCGTTTATGTACCCAAACCCTCTTACCTTACAAGCCATCTTTCTTAAAAATACAAATATAAGAGTAATGTCCATAATAATTGTAATGAAAAAATCTTATGTTTGAACTATAAACAAATGTTCTTTTCAAAAAATATTGTTTCTGTCTTATAATTGAAACATGTATATTGTAATAAACTTATTTTCCTTTAAGAACGTTCAATCTTAATATGTAAACCTCTTTTTCATTATTTAAATTTTCAAAATCCTTTTTCAAAATGTTATTATTCGAAACTAGCTAGCTAATTTCGGATTCCAGTTTTTCTTTCTCAATTTTCAAAATAGAATTTTCTTCTTGAATAAATTTAAAATCCTTTTTCAAAATAGAATACTTTTTACCCAAATTTAAAAATTTAGAAAATAATTTTTCAAAACCTTTTTTAAGATCATAATAAGATTGATTTACCTCTTGTTAATCATCTTCACTTTCACTTTCACTTTCATTATCAATCTTTGCCATAAAGTATATGTTTGCTACTTCTTGTTTAAATTCAGATTTTGAACTGAAGTTGTCACTATCACTCCATGTAGCCACCATAGCTTTCTTTATCTTTAAATCTTTCTTCTTCAATTTTGAACATTTTGCTCTTTCTTTAAATGTTGCTCATCTTTTGAACGACATTTATTTCTTTTTCTCCTTTTGGAATGCTTGTCACCTCTCTTGAAGTATTTCTTGAATCTTTATATAAACATGACAACATCATCATTATCATCACTTGATAAAGTTTTGAGTGCAATGATGTTTTTCTTCTTTTCTTCATTTTGTTCCTTCTTTTAATTAATGATTATATTATATGTAAGTAATGAACCAATGAGTTCATCATAAGTGAACCTTGTGAAATCCTTTTCCTCATACAAACTATAACTTTTTGATCATATCTTTTTGTTAATAATTAAGGATTTTATTCACTTGCTCTTCTTTTAGAACACATTTTCCATAATTATTTAACTTGTTCATGATGTCTATAAATTTGGTACTCATCTGTGAAATATTTTCATGAGGTTGCATAGAAAACATTTCATAATCACAAATAGAATATTTATCTTTGATTCTTTGACTTAATTCATCCCTTCATAAGTAATTTCAAGTTTTTCCAAATTTATTGACCTGTACTACAAGCAAAAACATAATTATAGTCATTAACATTAAAAATATAATGTAAAATATTCATAGCTTTATAATTAGCTTGAATCAATTTCCAATCTACATTAGTATAATTACTTTCATCCATTTCGATAAGAAGAGTAGCATCAAACAAGATACTTTTCTAGCACTCAATGTCAACTGATTTAATAAAGTTTCTTATTCTATTCTTCTAATATGAGTAGTTTATTTCATTAAATAAGAGAAGCTTTGTTGTTGAATGTCCTTCAATGTTTGAAGTAAGAATGATATTGCTACTCACACCAGTTGCCATTAGATCTCAAAGGCTATTAAACTTGCAAAATAAAGGTAAACTCTAATACCAAATGTCAGTCATACACTAATGATCAACAAGGGGTGAATTGACAAACTAAAAAAAATTGTAAAAACTTTTTAGCATACTAATTTAAAATAACAAACTACTTTAAATCTTAGCAAACTATTTTTGATAAAATAAACATTAAGTAAATCAATTCAAAAATAAATCAAAATTATGAAAATTAAGTTGATTATTTTTCAAAAAAACTTCCCCTTAAGAAAACGGTTAATTAGACAAAGTGAAAACCTTTTATAAAAACTTTAAATCAATAAATTGTTGAAAATTAAGAAGCTAAAAATAAAGAGAAAAGAGAAGAAATATTGAATATTTTGATATACAGTGATTTGGCCTAAATTCCTATATCTACTCTCTTAAAACTAATGTTTTGAAGCTCCATTATATCAAAATACTACAATAAGTGAAATTCCTCCTACGATGGCAACACGTACGATTTATAGTGGTTCGGCCAAACTCTTCCCTACATCCACTTTCTCATAAGTCTCAACTTAGAGTTCCACTAAAATAAATCAATTACACAATGGATTCCCAAATGAATCCAATACCTCAGTGTTTTCAAGGCTTATACTTTAACCTTTACAATATCAATCTCACAATTAACTCAAGTACAAATTAATCCCTAAGGATTAATCACACACCAATCCCGAAATAAGAAAACCTAATCTTTAGGTTATAGAAATACAAACAAGAAGGTATTTAAGGAATACAAGCTTGAACTTACTTGAAATAGATGAATACTCTCAAGAAAAAGAAGCTCTGTAAGTTTTTGATCATTAGAAAATGAAAATGTAAAGTGTTCTACCAAAAAACTAGCCGTTTGACAGACTTAAAAGTCTATTTTATAAGTCACGTACGGTCGTACTGTTCTCGTACACCCGTATGGATTTAAATATATCCGTTAGAAAAAGAGAGGGAAAAGTGGTACGGTCGTACCATCACTTGGTACGCCTGTACCAAACCAGGTTTCCTGATAAAGCCATTTTCCTGTGAGTTCACATACGACCGTACCACCCAATGGTACGCCCGTACCAAACTCTATACAACAGTTCTAACTAGGTACGGCCAGCTGTAAGGTCGTACCACTCAACTTCAATATTTGGTACGTCCGTACCAATACATAAAATACTATGAAAAATTGCAAATAACTTAAATTGAATCACACGTGACTCAATCATCAAAACCTAGGGTCTAATAATAAGTTTTCAAGGCTAACTAGAAACCTTTACAAATAAGAGTTTTTAGTATACTAACTTGCAACCTCTTTAAGCTTTTAGCAAGCTAACTTGAAAGTATCTTATCACACCCAGCCCACCTGGGGTAACATGCTCTTGTAGAATACATAACGATCTCCCTTAAGGAAATCGTCGTATACCCTACAAGGGATGAGTCTTCCTAACAGTTAGCATGTATGCGGCAACCATAGAAAGCAATAAGTTTACGGAATGAATGACAGAAACATTCCAGCACATATATTACATTTACTGCCTACTAGAAGATAAATGCATAATTAATTATAAATACAAACTGCCTTCAATAAGTCCTTGCTGAATGACTGCCTTGGGATCCTTGCTCACCGCTCGACTGCTAACCTACGTCCATCAAATGATGAACGCTGAGTATATCACTCAGTAGTGCTATAATCATTACATAAAATAAAAACAACAAAGGGAGATAAATGATACAGCCAAACCTTTAACCCTCATACCGCAAGTAAATGATACCTGCAACGCATATACAACTCTGTGTAGGCCACACATAAAACTAGCCTCAGATCATAACCTAATATTTATGATCCTATATCCAATCATGCCACTAATAGTTCTATAGCGACCATAACCAGATACACCAAATCTCATATAGTCATATGACATCCATAGACACATATACCATATCATATAGGGTAATATAGCAATCACCTCACTTTGGCACGTATTCACATGCATGTTCATGCTGTAATGCAGTCTGGTGTATCCCATAGTTATTCATGCATTATCTATTTATCTTTTATCACTGATATCTTTCCTTATCGTCATTGCTATGAGGATGCAATCAACCAGACATTCTTCCTTTATATAGCCTTCATTATAGTTATTATCATCTTTTCATAACACTTTTCTACAAGCACTTATGGTGCTTCATTCATCATTCAGTCATGACACATAATGATAATGACAATGCATGAGGATGCATTTATGCTATGCATCCGCCCTCTTGTTTTCCTGTAGCATAACATCTCTTTTCTTTCTTTTATAATTGTGCACAATCTCTCTCACATACTGGGTCCCTCTATGTACCTGTACTCAACTCCTGAAGGAGGGCATTAACTATTCGGGTCTTTAAACCCCCTTTTTCTCTATGTCTCGAGACTCAACTCCTATAGGGAGGGCAACATATATATACGATCCCATTATGGAATCTTGTATCATATGGCCTAGTATGATTGGAGCATATAGCTCTCCTTTTTCCTTTCCTCATTTCTCCTTTCTCTATGCATGCCATGAATGTATTCTTATATTGATATGCTTTTTGATATGATGCAATATCTCATGATACTATAGGAAATACGCATAATAGAACGTCTAGTTGACATAGGTCATCACCCATATCATTCATAAGTCACATCATTCCTCATTCATATCATCAATCATTTCAATCATTAACATTCATAAATACATCATTATTCATCAAACGCATGCCTTTACTATTCATACAGACACTTTAGTCTCTTATCTTTCTATCGTTAAGTCACATAGAGCTTATCCACTAATTCCCACAAGAATATAAGCATATAAACACAAACCATCAATAATAAGGTAAATAGCCCCTACCCGTTGATGATTTCCTAAGAAACCATATATTGTAAAAGCACTAACCTATGATGATGACACGCCTATCATATTCTCGTAGTCCCTCCGTCAACTTCCTCTAGCCTTATCCCTTCCATCTTGAGCTATTCCTGCGCTTAAACCCAAAACCCTAATGTTTAAATGAGTTTTTAGGAGTTTATCTTAAGAAACGTGAGCATCCTTATCTGTTTCAACTCTTATAAAAGTCAACAATAAGTCGCGTATGGCCGTACAAAATTCGGTATGCCCGTACCAAATGACATCCACTGATACCCTGTTTTCCTGCGAGCGGTGGTATGCCCGTACCCCATTTGGTATGCCCGTACCGCCTCAAATTTCCTGACAAACCCAATTTCCTGCGAGCAACGGTACGGTCGTATGACCTAATGGTACGCCCGTACAGTCTCCAGGAACACAGTGCTACTCATCTCTCAGCCCCGGTACGCCCATACCACTCTAAATTCTCAGTGCTTAAGCCCTAAACTCACCCTCATGGAACCTGATCCAATCCCAAACATAGTACACTTCCTAAAAACATCAACAACATTGCCCCTTACACTACAAAGAAGTCATGCTTCGTAATAAGGCAGCAATATCAAAGCACAATCATCAGTAAAACATTTAACCTGTTTCACATACGTATACATATACCTATACATATGCATACATGTTCGCATTCAACCTGTGCAATAATATTAGGGCCTTTAGTGTGGATGTGACATCTCTACTAAGTGAACCAAAGTCATTTCCTCAAGTTAATATGTAAGACTTGAAAATCCTCTCAAAAGAAATAAATAAGTTTAGAATAAAAACTCTCACAACTTATACATAATCCTATGAAAAGTTTGAGAGTACATATTCAATATAAAGCCCTTTAAAAATATTTTTAGATATCTCAAAACAACCCTTATTTTGTATATGTATAAAATGTATTCAAAAACTCACATATTTATACTTTAAAGAAAATATGGCTATTATAATCCATTTGAAAATAACTAAGTTGAATTTTCAAAAATAAATCTAAAAATAGTCTTACTTACTTTAAATTAACAAACTAATTTGAAGTAATAGACAATTATGATTTAAATTTAGATTTTTGAAAATTTTACATCTTTGAATTACAAAAATTCATTTGAAAACTTACTTTTAATAAAAAAAAATTATTTTGATTTTTGAAGAATTTATGATTTGAGCTTCATAAGATATTTAATCTCAAATTTTATTAACAAAATCTAAGATACCTTAAGAAATAAAATCTTATAGAATAAGCTCCATATCTTTAGAGAATATTCTTAATGGATCTTGAAAAAATCTTTCTTATTAATCAAACATAGTTCCTTGAGTTGTCATGTAGAGAAATTTCTTTTCCTTCCTTGAAAAAATTTTAAATATATTTGATTTTAGAACAATCAATTATATTTATTCTATAAAAATAACTTAGGAAAGGATTATAATAAAAAAAATAGATTTACAAAAAATATTACATTAATTAAGTAAGAATATATTATAATAAG
This sequence comes from Dalechampia spathulata, assembly GCA_948192965.1. NCBI lineage: Eukaryota > Viridiplantae > Streptophyta > Magnoliopsida > Malpighiales > Euphorbiaceae > Dalechampia > Dalechampia spathulata. Next base: position 23,027 of record CANYBF011883490.1, on the reverse strand, counting down.
ATCTAAAAAGTAATGCACCAATCAAACTAGATAAGTATGTCTCAATTATCTTTATCAATAAATAATCTTATCATTTATCAAAAGATAATTATTTTCCTTTATTTGAAAAGGTAACTGAGATTTATTCAAATAACATAATAACCAAAATTTCAAAAATAATATCCGATAAGATATATTTTATCCAAATATATTAAATTTAAAAATACTTTAACTAAATAATTACAAAAAGTCATTTTTATCAATTTTTGTTATTCATCAAAATTGGAAATATTAACTTTAAGTCAACAAAATTTTTAGATGGAAATTGGTTGTTATAAATTAAAATTATTACTATTATATTATTAAAATAAAATAGAATTAGATTCAACAAATTTAGATAGAATGGTAGAAATATTATTTTTTTTGTTCACCTTTCCTTTTTTAATATTAGTTAGAAACTCGAGAAATGTATATTTTATCAATATAATTCACTTGATTTTTATAAAATGAGTTTGAGAAAGCTAAGTTAGATGTTAACAATGTGAAATATTTTTACAACTTTAATAAAGATACGATAATTTTAAAAATAATTGCAAGGCTAATTATATATATGTTATTTTTTAATAAAAAATTAAATAATAAAAATTAATTTTAATAAATTTAGAGTGAAGTATAGAATATTCATTTCACTTATCTTTTTTCCTCTTTTAATATAAAGCAAAAACTCAAGAAATACCTAATCTATCAATCTATTTCGTTTGACTCTCATAATATAAATTTAAAAAAATTAAATCAGACATTAACAATGTGAGATATTTCTATAATTTTAATAAATATCTCATATTTCTATAATTTTAATAAATATCTCATTATTTAAAAAAATACTTATAAATAAAATTTTCTTTTATATGATTTTATTATAAGAATTACTTACTATATATTAACACTATTACTTATAGATAATTAAAATTAAATTAAATTAATTTTAATAAATTTAAATTTTTTAATAAAATTATATTCCTTTAAAATTAATTAATTATATATTATTTATACAAAATTATATGATAAATATTAATTTCAATAAATTAAACTATTAGATAATAAAAATAATTAATTTTAATATATTAAACTATAAAATTTTTAGATTAGAATTAGATAATAAAAAAATTAGTCTTTATATTTAATTTTAAATAAAATTCTTAAAATTGAGATTAGTTATAAATATAAATTAAAATTATTAAATAAATTAAATTTAAAGGGAAGGATAGAAATGTATTTTTATTTATCTCTCTTCTACCTTTAATATATTATAATTTATATTTATAATATAAAATATAAATAAAAATCTTATCATAATGTTCTGAAAAATTCTTATCATAATTTCATTCAATTTTAATCTTGAATAAAATTTACTAATTTTAATAATAAATTATCTTAAATATTAATTTAACTTTTCATTTTCTCACTACAATATAATAAAAATTTATTTTAATTCTTTAAATGTTCATCAAACTATTTTAAATAATAACTTAATAATTTAAAAAATTTTAGAACCATAGAATTCTTTAAATTTATATATATATATATATATATATATATATAATTAGACATATCTTAAATAAAAATCTATGATAAATATATATTTAATTTATTTATAAATAAAAAATTGTTTAATTGGGTGAGAAAAGGACATAAAAAAGGTAAACTGAAACATCTTTTCAATAAATTTTAAATCAATTGCCCAAATTTATCAAATTTTCATGATTTTGACTCCACATTCTAATCAAATTACATTTTTGTCCAATCTTTATAAACCCATAAAAACAATTTGCAACAGCAAGACGAGCAAGGGAAGTCAGCTGTGGTGTGGCAGGAGGCAGCAACCTGTATTTCCATACTTCACCGTAGAACGACCTGTCGTTTTCTCACTCAGGTGGCTACCTCGAAGCTTTTCTTCATTATTACCAGCTCTGATTTTTTTCTTCTTTTATGGGTGATCAAATTAATCAGAGATTCTTTTATTGATACATTCATTTTGAATTCATTTAAAATTGATGTTTATGCATTTTCTTATCATAGTTCAATTTGGCTCCCGATTGTCATCGTATGTGGGTTTATGTTCATTATGATCGTGTTCCATCACGTGACACTGATAATTGTTTTAAATGATTCAATGGGTGTCTGATAATATGAATTTTTCGACTACCCAATTTGAGTTTTTTGATGATTGACTGAAATGGACATTGGTTATAAGCAGTTTCAATTCATTTCTGGGAAATTTTAGTTATCGAAAGTTGTGCCTTTAATGGTGAATATGGAAATGGAGGTGTTAGTGGTGAATGGTGGTTAGTTTCTTAATGAATAGAATATTTCAGTTTCTATTTGCCATCATTTCTAAGTTTCTGGAAATGGATTCTGCTTGTATTATCCCGCATTGCAGCATCTCAGTAGGGTTATCATGTTCTGGAGAAATTATATCCTGGATTGTTGATTCCAATTGGATATCTACTTGAAATGGCAAGCCATAGAAAATAAACTTGGGACAAAAAAGAAAAACTCACTCATATATGGATTTAGTGATGGAAAAAACGGAGAAGAGAGAAAACAATTCTAGAGAAAAGCAGAGTATGAGAAAAAAGGAAGAAAATAAATGGAGACAGAAAAGTTAACACATGTTTATTTTTTGTTGGATTGTCATTCCATGTAGATATCTTGCATGGAATCATCAATCTATGATTTGATTTTTCCATGTTTTGTTCATTCCTATGCCAGGTTTGCTGGCACTTCAACCAATGGCTTTGATGAGCTTAGTGTATAGCTAGACTGGGTTTAAGAATTGTTAAGGGCCAGTAATCCTGATATGTTACGCTGCTCTTCAAAAGTAATTGCTTTTTTAAATCTGAATGAGGAAATGGATATGGTTGAGTTTGAAAATGATGAGTATCTTGTTTTTTTCCCTTACCTAGAAGATTGAGAAGTCTCCTCCCTTTGAAGATTGAAATATGCTGTGGTTTTCAACCTTTGCGAGTGAGAATATTTGCCCACTTCTTCTGTAATGCCATGTTAAAAACTAATGTCATTTGTTTTGAGATTGGTTAGCATAGCAGAAATTTGGGTTACAATGCAGAAAATATATTTGTTCAACAATCTCTGCCTACTAGTAGCTATGATAACTACTTGAATAATTTCATTCAAGGGAGCATGGAAGAAGATTTCAACGTTTCATTTCTCTAACTTTTTTGATATTTGTAATCTTCCTTAAGATGATTGAGCCATCTATGTTATATGCTATGATGTTAAACGATTAGTGTAATGAATTAATAATGCATATCAAAGATAATATCTGAGAGGAGCAAATATGAAAAAGACACTTGGGGGCAACTCTTGTTATTGCAGAAATACTGGAAAGGGACCTTTATTCAAAATAAGTTCAGCATGTAGTTAAGCCCCAAATAAACTTGAATAAAAAATGAAATTGATTTCATCTCGATTAATAAGCAATATGAGCAAAATGAAACTAATTATATTGTTATAGAATTCTCTTCTTGAGACTCAATCTTAAAGCAAGACTAAATGTTTTTCCTTTTTCTGTTGTAAAATAGTTCCATTGTCTTAGTAATCTGTTTTCAAAATATCATTCTATGTGTTTCATCTTTCCATGTTACATGTTTGATAAATGCATGTTTTAAGTGCAGAGGTGAATTTTCCATGGACAACTCTGATGACGAGAAGGATGGAGGTCTTGGAAATTACATGCCTAAAGAACTAGGCATGAGTTTGGCTTATGGTACCAAATTTGTTGATGAAGTATTGGCTGGTCAAACTGATCGTTGCCTGGAAAATTTCCGGATGGACAAGCCAGTATTCTATAAGTTATGTGATATTCTGCAATCCAAGGGCCTGCTACGCCACACAAATAGAATCAAGATTGAGGAGCAACTTGCCATATTCTTGTTCATCATTGGGCATAATCTACGTACAAGAGCTGTCCAGGAGTTATTCCGGTATTCAGGAGAAACCATCAGTCGTCATTTCAACAATGTTTTGAATGCTATCATGACAATTTCATTAGATTTCTTTAACCCTCCAGGACCTGATGTTCCATCAGAAATATTGGGAGATCCTAGATTTTACCCCTATTTTAAGGTAATTATATTTTTTTCATGAGTTCCATTTCTCCCTTGTGGAATTTGATGCATCTTACTTCAAACCTTTTGAGTAGGATTGTGTTGGAGCAGTTGACGGCATACACATACCTGTCATGGTGGGTGTGGATGAGCAGGGACCCTTCAGAAACAAGAATGGAATGCTTTCGCAGAATGTTTTGGCAGCTTGCTCATTTGATATGAAGTTCCATTATGTTCTAGCTGGCTGGGAAGGCTCAGCATCAGATTTGCGGGTTTTAAACTCGGCACTTAAAAGGCGTAACAAGTTGCTAGTCCCTGAAGGTATTATCAGCTGCATATGCTATGGCACGACAGATGAAAGTCTGGCTGTGCAATGAAAATATATAAATATCACACATATTCTTGAACATGATGTTTATCTTTGCTGTTGTTTTTTGTTGTCTATGTTGCAATTTTGCTGTTAACTTCGCATGCTGAGGTTGTATTGCTGTTTTCTGGTTGCATGTACTATGCAGGTAAGTACTACCTCGTTGACAGCAAATATGCAAATCTGCCCGGCTTCATAGCGCCATACAATGGGGTTCCTCAGCAGTTGAATGAGTTTTCCGGTGCTTATCATCCTCAAGATCCCAGAGAATTATTCAATCACAGACACTCACTGTTGAGAAATGCCACCAACCGTATATTTGCAGCTTTGAAGGCACGGTTCCCTATATTGATGTCAGCTCCACCATACCCTTTACCGACACAGGTTAAGTTGGTAGTAGCAGCATGTGCAATACACAACTACATACGTCAAGAGAAACCAGATGATTTGATTTTTAGAATGTATGAGCATAGTAACATACTACAAATGGAAGACGCTTTGCCTGCATTGGACGTGGAAGAGTCGATCCAAGTAGAGAACCAGGCTTTGGATATTGGTTTCGACTCAGAACAGCTCGAGTTTAGTTCACAGGTGCGAGACGCTATGGCAAGTAGCATGTGGGATGACTATATGAGTGATCTATGAGCCATATTATATGTATAGGTGGGTACATTGTGGGTTTAGTTTCAGGATAGTGTTTGAATTCTTAGCAAGATCTTGGTCGTATAAAATCTATTTTATCTTGGTCTTGGTGTACATTGGTTCTTGTCTATAACAATGATACAAATATCGGTAGATCATGATTTTATTCACATTCGATTTGATGCAAAATTTGAATATGTATATATTATTTTGAGAAAATGTTTCAAGTTAGAATCCATTTTTACTGTAAGATCATGCGGTATCTGAGAGTCTGTTGGAGTTGCAAACCAATATGAAATCATGTCAGGATGATCACTTTTTTACCCGTCTTTGTAAGATCTTTGGATGTCAATTCCATTACATATTATACATGTCTGAAGTTTCAGGAGATGTACTTTTGTGTAAGTTTAAGGTTTATCCATGATTTTTAATATTCTTGTAATAAAATAAAACTATAATTAATCAAGAATTTGCAGGTTCTATTTATTAGTTGTCACATGTGGTCAAAATAAAAATATATATGCCAAAATTGTCTCTTACCCATCACTAGGATTTGAATTGAGGTTGAGCTTCCTTGAATTTTTTTAAAGTTTAAATTAATTTAAGCTTTACTTTAAAAATACAAACAATAAAATATCAAAGAACAATGTAAAAATTGTTTAGGTAAATACAAATTGTATACATATTTAATAATTTTTATAACAATACTCCCAAAAATTACTATTTAGCCAAAAAAAAAAGATATGCATAAAATAGAGAAGAAATAAAATGCTATTCAAATACAATGAAATCAATTGATGAAGAATGTATATAAAATAGGTTAATGAAAATAAATAAAGAAAAAAAGGTAAAAATAAAACAAAGAAAGAAAAAGAAGACATAAAGCGGAGAAAGTGAGGAAAAGAGAGAGACACAATGACGACAAATAATAATCATATTGGTGCAACAGTAGTTGGTGGTGATTCCAATAATGGCAGCAGTCCAGTTAAAAAAAAAAAAGAGGAAAAGAAGATAAAAGAATAAAAATAAGATGATATGTTTGCATATAATTGTTGTAATAAATAATATAAATCTGAACCAATACAATTAATTATTTTTCATCGTACCATATGAAAGGGAGATATATATATCAACATATAATAAGTTATCAATCTTCTACTAATTGTTAAAACATGGACAATATCAAGTCACATATATGAATGGGTAATGGTTCTTCTTTATAGCAAATTAAGACCTCCCTGAGCAAAAATATTATAAAATAATTACTAAGAGGTGGAAGAGTAAGAGATGAAGGCAATGAAAGAATAATAAAAAAAAAACATCAATCAAATTATTACTAGGATGCCATATATTATAAACTTCATTTATCTAGCTACTAAATTTATTTAAGAATTAAAAAACATAAACTATGGGAAAATGCAAAATATTAATTTAAGATAAGGATATTAATTTAAATATTAATATAAAATATTAAGTAGCTGAATGGTTTATGAACAATATTAAAAAAATATCAAAAAGTGGAACAACTAGTTCAAACTAATAATAGAATAAACATAATAGTTTATAAACTGATATAAAAAGCTTATAACTATTACATAAAAAAATAAGAAACAAATAGAGAATAGTATGAAGAATCATTTAAATAAAAAGTTAATCCTAAAATATATGATTACATTACATGAAAATCAGTAAAAATGTACTATCAAAAATAAAGTATTACATTACTTAAGATTCAATGTTTAATAATTATTCACTATAATAATAACAATGCAAACTCAGCGTCCAATTTGTACTATCATCTTCTTATTGAAATAATTTAAAATATGAATTCTACTTTTCTGTGAGGATGCCAATCTCTTTATTTTAAAAGCCTACTTCATTTTAAAAATGCTGCAGATAGATGTACTTCATAAAAAAAATACAAGAGATATATATATTTTACATGTAAATCATCATCATCATTGTTGACTTTCCAATTTTGATGAATACCAAAATTGATTAGCTTTAAGAATTGTTTAAATTAATTTTTAATTATATATTTTTTGTGTTTGGATTGAATATTTTCTATTATTGTGTTTGATATTTAATCATGTCTTGTTTTGGATTTTCACATGATTAATTATTGTTATATTCACTTGGTAATTTTATTGTTTAATTGTTGTTATGGTAATAAATCATGTTGACTTGTTCTTTTAAGTAATTATCTTTTGATTAATTATCATTCATGTAATTATTGGATCCTAATAAATAAATATCTTATTTGATTTATTTTGATTTGGTAATTATCTTAATTATTGATTATTTCAAAATGTTTTAAAAGATAAGATAATTATCTATTACCATATTATTTGATTTTGTTTCCAAAAGGATTTTCGTAGATTTAATCTTTTGATTTTTCAAAAATAAATTGAAAGCAAATTGAAAAAATCATGGGGATCAATATGCAATAACTACATTTCTGGAGTTATCTAATAGATTGATGGAAGAATTTTTTTTTTTTAAAGAAGTTTATTTTTGGAAGTTTTAATTAAAGTATTTTCTTAGGATTTTTGTTAAGAAAATTTTGAGAATATTTACCTTATTAAGCTCAAATCAACATATAACATTTCCTCTTTTGATAAAATGATTTTCAGATATAATTCCATATTCTAAAAATATTAAGTTTTTAAAAATCATATTTGGTAATAAATATATCTGTCATATGAAATTACTTTACTAATTTAACATAACGGAAAGCTATATTTTTAGAATGATTTTGATTAACTTACATATTTATACTCTATATATGTTTGAAATATAACTATCATATTTTCAAATATAAATGAGTTTTGAAGTTAGAAAATATAAGAAAGACAAGAGAACAAAAAGGAATTAATTTATAATATCTTTAAAAGTGTTTTCAAATAAAGCTTCATTTGAATACTTTCATAAGATTCTTGTATAAGAATTTTATTCTAAAATCTTTTCGATTATTGTAAAAGATTATCAAGTTAGCGTTTGTTAGAAAACTTAAAAGAGGTTACAAGTGAGCCTATAGAAAACTTAAGGTTACGAGTTTAACTTGCTAAAAACTCATTAGAGGTTATAAGTGAGCCTATTGAAAACTTAAGATTACGAGTTTAGCCTGCTAAAAACTCATCAGAGGTTATCAAATTAGCTTGCTAAAAACTTGAAGAGGTTGTTGGTTAGCCTTGAAAACTATTGTTATAAAGGTTTCAAGTTAGCTTCTGAAAATTTGCTTATTTATTTTAATGGAGCCTTAAACGTTAGTTTTGAGAAAGTGAATGTAGGAATTAGGTTGAATTACTATATATTATGTGTTCACTATTCTTCTCTTTTCTTTTCATTCATTAGTCTGCTAATTTTAATTGTTTTATTTCTAAAAGGCTTTTTGTAAAATTTTTTCACTCAAATCAATCTAATGTTTTCCAAAAAGGAGTTTTAAAAAATTAATCAAGTTATTTTTGTAACTTTGATTTATTTTTGAATTGATTTATGGTTAACAAAATAGTTTTCTAAAGTTTATTTTAGTTTGCTAATTTCAAATATAGTCTGTTAGTTTTGAAAATAGTTTGCCAAAACTGTTTTAAATTTTAAAGTTTATCAATTCACCCTCCTCTTGATCACTGCTTTTAGGACTAACATTTGACATCATAGCTTATCTCTATTTTATAAGTTTAATAGCTTAGGAGAGATCAAATGACAGTGGGTTTGAATAACAATGTGGTTCATGCTCAAAATGTTGAAGGACATTTTACAACAAAGATCTCCTTTATCCAATGGAAAAAATTACTCATATTGGAAGACAAGAATGAAAAACATTTAACATTGAATGTTGGAAAAGTATCTTGTTCGGAGCAACACTATCTATCGAATGGGATGAAAGCAATTACATCGATGTTGATTGGAAGCTAATCTAAGCAAATTCTAAAGCTATAAATATTTTACATTATGCTCTTGATCTAAATGAATATAACAGTGTGTCTACTTTTACTACAAGATAAAAAATTTAGAAGAAACTCAAGGTTACCTATGAAGGAATGCATCAAGTTAATAAGTCAAAGATTAACATTTTATTATATGATGAAGAAATGTTTTCTATGCAACATAATGAAAATATAGCACAAATGGGCACTAGATTTATAGGCATAATGAATAAGCTAAAGAATCTTGGAAAAGGCATTTTAGAAGAAGAATAAGTGAAGAAGATTCTTAGATTGTTGCTCAAGAAATATAAATTAAAAGTGACTATTTTGTACGAGGCAAAGGATTTCACTAGGTTCACCTATGATAAATTTATTGGCTCGTTACTTACATATGAAATTATCCTTGATAAGAAGGAAAATAATGAAGATAAAAAGAAAAAGTCCATTATACTAAAAGCTTTATCAAGTGATGAAGAGTCAAGTAATTATGAAGATAATGTTATCATGCTTGCATGAAGATTTAGAATATATTTTAAGAAAGGTAACAAATTTTTGAGAAGAAAAAAAAAAGATGTTTCAGCCAAAAGAAGAGTAGCATGCTAAAACGGAACAACAAGAAGTAGTTTGCCAAAGTGTCCAAAATTGAAAAAGAAAGACTTAAAGACGAAAAAGGCTATGGTGGCTACATGGAGGGATAGTGATGAATCAAGTTTAGAACCTGAACAAGAAGTAGTAAACAAATGTTTTATGGTAAAAAGCGATAGTGAAAGTGAAGATGATCAATAAGAGGTAAATCATTCATTCTTATCTTATCATGAGCTTGAAAAAGGTTTTGAAGAATTGTTTTCTAAGTTTTCAGAATTGGGTAAATGTATTTAGTTTTGAAAAAGGATTTTAAAGCTGTTCAAGAAGAAAATTATGTATTGAAAATTAAGAAAAAAAAACTAGAATATGAAATTAACAAGCTAGTTTGGATAACAACACTTTGAAAAATGACTTCAAAAATCTAAATAATGAACAAGAGGTTTACATATTAAAATTTGAAGTTTTTAAAGGAAAACAAGGTTATCATGATAATCATGTTTTAAATTCAAGAAAAAGAGAATATTTTTTGAAAAGAACATTTTCTTATAATTCAAATAGAAAGTGTTTTCATTGTAATTGTTATGGACATTATTCTTATATTTATGGTTTTAAGAAAGGTGGTTTGAAAGGTAAAAAAGTTTGGGTGCCCAAGAGAACTCAAACTAATACTAATGTCAAAGGATCTAATGTACGCTAGGTACCTAAAAATAACTAGCTAATTATAGGTCTACCTAACAAGCAATGACGATAATGAGAAATGGTAAATGGATAATGCTTGTTTGAGATATATAACTAGTGATAAAGGCAAGTTCACTAGAATAATGATGAAAGTAAATGACAATGTAATCTTTGGAGATAAAAACAAAGCAAACATTATTAGAAAAAGAGATATTGGATTAACACCTTGTATTGAGGATGTTTTATTAGTCAAAGGACTGAAATTCAATGTTCTAAGTATTAGTCAATTGTATGATACAGGTAAAATAGTTATTTTTGAATATACTTATTGTGAATTTCAAGATGTGAATGATAATAGCACGCTATTTATTAGTAAGTGATGTAATAATGTTTATTTAGTTAATTTAAATGACATTAATGAAAAGTGTTTAATTACATATCATCATGATAGTTAGTTATGACATCGTAAACTAGATCATACTAGCATGTATTTGATTTCAAAACTTTCAAAGAAAAATATTGTTAATGGTTTGTTAAAATTAAATTTTGAAAAAGATTATGTTTGTAGTGCATGTCAACTTGATAAACAAACTAAAAAATTTTTCAAAAGTAAAGGCATGATTTTTATAGCTAATCCTTTGGAACTTTTACATTTTGATCCTTTTAGTCTTGTTTAACCTATGAGTCTTAGTGGTAGATCATATATATTTATGATTGTTGATGACTATTCAAGATTTACATGGACTCTCTTTCTAGCTCATAAGGATGAGACATTTAATAAGTTTTTTCACTTTTATAAGAAAGTTCAATATTAAAAGGCCATAAAATCAATTTCTATAAGGAGTGATCATGAACGAGAACTTGAGAACAAATCTTTCCAAGATTATTGCAATGAATATAAAATTACTCACAATTTTTTGGCACCAAGAACTCTACAACAGAATGGAGTGGATGAAAGAAAGAATCAAACTTTACAAGAATGACAAGAACTATACTTGGTAAAAGTAGCTTGTTAAAATACTTTTAGACCAAAGCAATAACACATCATGCCACATTCTTAATCATGCTCTAATAAGATGTATTATGAAAAAGATACCATATAAATTAATTAAAGGTAGAAAACCCAATGTAAGCTATTTTCATGTGTTTGGTTGTAAATGGTTTGTGTTGAATAACAATAAAAATCAGCTTGCTAAATCAGATGAAGCAATATTTCTTGGTTATTCTAATTGAAGTAAAGCATATAATGTGTTTAATAAATGTACTATGACTGTTGAAGAATCTATACATGTGGTTTTTAATGAGGCTAATCAAACTCTACTTAGTAGAAATTCTATTGATGATAATCTTGTAGGAAACAATGTTAGCACACAGGAAAACACAGTCTGCTAATTTAGTAGAAGAACCAAATCAGTCAATTAATATTCTTAATGAACAGTAAAACGTAGAACAAATGATCGAAGAACATAATCTTCCTATGGAGTGCAAATACCATAGGAACTATGTAAAAGAAGACATGTTGACCGATCCATCTGAGAAGATGATGACAAGATCTCAAATAAGAAATCTTATTGGCAACATAGCTTTCAATTCTCAAATTGAACCAAAAAATGCGATTGAAGCATAAAGTAATGAAAGCTAGATCAACACAATGCAAGGAGAACTAAACTAGTTCGAAAGAAATCAAGTATGGACATTTGTTCCCAAGCCAGAAGAACATACAATTATTGGAACAAGATGGGTGTTTTGAAATATGATTGATGAGAAAGGCAATTTGATTTGAAACAAGTCAAGGTTAATTGAAGGTTACAACCAAAAGGAAGATGTCGATTTTGATGAAACTTTTGCTCTGGTTACTAAACTTGAATCAATTTACTTATTATATGCATTTACATCTCATAAAAGCTTCATGCTTTATTAATTAGATGTTAAAAGTGCATTTTTGAATGGTTTATAAATGATAAAGTTTATGTTAGACAACCTCTTGATTTTGAAGATTTTGAAAAACCAAATCATTTTTTTAAACTAACAAAAGCACTATACAATCTTAAGTAGGCTCCTAGAGCTTGGTATGATAAACTTAATATATTTTTATTAGAAAATAATTTTACTAAAGGCAAAGTTGTACAACTTTATTTACAAAACATCATAAGCATGATATACTTATTATTCAAATATGTATTGATGATATTATTTTTGGATCAACTAATGAGCTTATATGTAAGGCTTTTACAAGTTTGAGGTAAAAGGAATTCAAAATGAATATGATGGTAGAACTCATATTTTTCTTGGATTATAAATCAAACAAAGCTAGGAAGGAATTTTCATCAATTAAGCTAGGTATACAAAGGAACTTTTAAGAAATTCAAAATGAATGATGCAAAAGCTTATGGAACTCCTATGAGTTCAATGGTGAAAATTGAAAAGCATGAAAAAGGTAAAAGTGTGGATTTATGTATCAAGATATGATTGGATCACTACTTTATTTGATTGCAAGTAAACCCGACATTCACTTTAGTGTGTATTTAAGTACAACATTTCAAGCTAATCCTAAGGAGTCACATTTAATTTCTATTGAAAGGATTCTTCGGTATCTTGATGGTACTCAAGACTTAGGTCTTTAGTATCCTAAAGATACTTCATTTGATCTAGTTTGCTATAGTGATGCATATTTTGTAGGACGTAGAGGTGATCAAAAAACACTTTAAGGACATGTCAATTCCTTAGTCATTGTCTTGTCTTATAGTTTAACAAGAAACAAACATCCATGGCATTATCAATAGTCGAAGCCGAGTATGTCTCAGCTAGAAGTTGTATGACATAAATTTTATGGATGAAGCAATAATAAGAAGACTATGAATTAAAATATACAAATATTCCAATTTATTATGATAACACAAGTGTAATCAATCTATCCAAAAATCTTGTGCAACACTCAAGGATAAAACATATTGAGATTTAACATCATTTTATTAGAGATCATATTTAAAGAGGAGACATCAACATAATTTTTTTGCCTACCGAAGAACAACTTGTTAATATCTTAACGAAACCACTAAATGAGGATTGATTTATATCTTTAAGAAGATAACTTGGTATGTGCATTTTTAATTCATAATTTTTGAAGGTATAAAATGTCTAAAGTGTTATATTTCATGTTTTAGTCATATATACATTTATGTATAATTCTAGCATGCTATATATGACTTTTAAAATATCTTCATATAGATATATATTTCTAGAAATAATTTTTAATATAGATATTTTTGCTAAAATTGTGGATTTTATCCATGTGATTTTATTTTTAAATTCTAAAATTTGCAATTTTAAGAATATTATGGACTAATGTTATATTCTTTCTATGTTTACTGAGAATTCCTATTGCCATGTTTGGAAGATTTTCTCTTTCCACCTCACAAGATTATTTCTCCCTTTAGTCACTTCATCTCTCTTAGATTTTCTCTTTATTTCTCATGTAAACCTGATTCCCAAATCAAAACTCCATTCTTTCTCTTTCACAATGGCGAAGGAGAAGATTATTGAGCACACCCCTTCACCAAGCAGAGAAAAGAAAGTGAAATTGGAGGAATCTAAAATTGCTTTCTCCTTATAGAAGATCATTCCAATAAAGATTATTGATTGGAAGGACTTTTTTGATAGATTTTGACATATTTAAAAGTTGATAAAGGTGTAACAATGAGAGTCATTCTTATGTTTCAATGAATTAGTTTATGAAAATTTAGTAAGGTAATTTTATAGCTTGTTAACTATTATTATTAAGAATGAGTTCTGTAGGTTTTAGATTCAAAAGAGGAATCTAACTCTCATAACATAAAATATCAGTCAAGATTTTGGTATTCTTAATGAGAAAATCAAGATTAATAAAAGCAAAGATCTTAAGGAGATAAAAAGGCTATGATGAGTTGGAAGCTATGAGATTGATTTCAGGAAATCAAGATATCATAACCCGAGACTAGATTATTACAATGATTTTGAAAGATAAGTTTTATACTCTAGATAAAATTTTATCTTATGTTATTCTGCCTATATCAGATAGCTTAAACTATATGAGCGATTTGAAGATTTGCATGTTGTGGTATATTGTTAACTAGAAACCATTGAATCTCTACCACCTGATTTTGTTTTGGATGAGCAATGTAATAAAAATAAAAGGATTGCCATATGGAATGTTTCTAATTGTGTTATTTAGACATTTTAAAGTGAAGCTGGATGGTGAGACCTTCAATAATCTCTTAAAAGGAGATGTGTTGAACATGTAGTTTATTAGAAAAACAAGAAAGCTAAAGGAAGAAAAATAGTTTGCTAGTCTTGATACAGAAAAGCTTGCTAAAAAGGCTCAATAGATTATGGAAAATCAAATACGGTTGCCCAGCGAATGTGATCATCTAACTGAGATTCTGCTTTCCTTAAAGAAGTTGCTTGAGCCCCTGTTAAGTACTTTAAAAATTTGGTTACCTCCTGATCACTTCACTATTCTTATTTTTGACATGCTTATGAGTACAATTATCTTATAATTGAAATAGGTTGTTGTTGAAAATGTTACGACTGCTTGATCAATAATGTTGTTAAAGAAATTAAAAGACTAGGAGTTTTACTAGATAGTATGTACAATGAACTAGAACAAAAGGAGACCGAGGTAAAAGTAGCTGAAGAAGCGGAACTTATCATTTTAATAAGTAGAAAGGAGAAGAGAATCCTGAAGCTGAAAAAGATGATTCAGCAATAAAGACCTTATAAAAGCTTAAAGGAAAATAGTTTGCCAAGGAACAAATTGAAGAAGAAGATGATGAAGCAATGGAAATGAACTCAAATGATGATGAGGATGATACACAACTTGTCCTTAAGCTATTAATTGCCTAACACATCAAACGCAGGATGATAAGGTTTTTTTCAATCATGAAGACCTAGCCAATAATACCTGGAGCTCCTAGTAGTTCATATGACCCTCTTTCCTTGTAGTAGCTTACTATTTTACTATGCCATTCCTATCCCTTTCATACTTTTATTACTATTTTGGTACTACATTTATATTCCTCTCTATCCTTTTTACTGATGATAAAAAGGGAGAGAAGATAGAGTAGAATTTAGTTGTTTAGAAATAAGAATACTTATTGTATGGTTGTATGGTGATGCATGCAGTTTTAGTTTGCTTTGCATGCATGCTTTGTTTTTGGTTTTATTGAATTCTTTATTATTAGCTTATGATATATTACCTTGCATGTCAGATATATTTTGTTTGGATATTATAATATTTCAGGGAGAGCATCAAGGTAACTATACGTGCATTATTGTAGGGGGAGCTTTCCTCTTTCAAAGGATTTTAAAAGGGAAGCTTTTTCGAAAAATCTATTTTATTGCTTTTAAATTTTTTTTTTTGAAATTTTACGCTTAAATGTTTTTAATTTGTTTTTAATCAAGTTTAATCATCATCAAAAAGGGGGAGAATGTTGATTTTTCGATTTTGATGAATACCAAACTTAATTAAGTATTGTTTAGATTAATTTTTACTTAAATATTTTTTTATGTGTTTGGATTAAATATTTTGTATTATTGTATATGATATTTAATCATGTCATGTTTTGGATTTCCACATGATTAATTACTGCTATATTTGCTTGGTAATTTTATTGTTTAATTATTGCTATGGTAATAAATCACGTTGACTTGTTCTTTTAAGTAATTATCTTTTGATTAATAATCACTCACATGACTATTGGATCCTAATAAATAAATATCTTATTTGATTTATTTTGATTTAGTAATTATCTTAATGATTGATTATTTCAAAATATTTTAAAAGATAAGATAATTATCTATTACCATATTATGTGATTTTGTTTCCAAAAGAATTTTTGCAGATTTAATCTTTTGATTTTTCAAAAATCAATTGGAAGTAGATTGACAAAATCATAGAAATCAATATGCAACAACTACATTTTTTTAGAGTTATCCAATGGATTAATGGAAGAAGTTTTTTTTAAAAGGATTATTTTTGAGAGTTTTAATTAAGGTATTTTCTTAGAATTTGATTGGGTGTCGCTTCCGTCAAATTAATTCCTTACTTAGCCTCACGTTGGAATTATAAATTTTGCAGTAGTGGAAGTAAGGGTCGAATTCCACAGAGACGGTTTCACCTCACTTAATCCTTTGCGTTTTAAAAAAATAAACTAAGAGATTCAGAAAGTAATTGAGATAAATAACAAAATAAATAAAACAAACAAAATGAATTAGAGAAAATCAATAAAAAGTAATTCTCCCAACTGAAAGCATCAAGTACTCATTAATTGAATATGATCACGGATTCAATAATAAACCAAAATTATGGCACTAAGCCGGTTATAGTTTGTCGAGCAAGTCTCGCATGCCCTAATCTTCCCTTACTTTGTAAGGCGCCATGAAACAAACTCTATGAAACACCTCTAATCCCAGGATAGACAAGGTGGAAATAGATTCTCACTAAGTCGTCCTGAGACCGCATTAAAAATTAGGAAGACCCGACTCTAGTTAACAGTTGCGACCTAGCATCCCTCGTGTTCAAACTAGATCCTCTAACCCACATAAATACTACTGCATATCACAACCAGGATAGCATCCTGCTTTACCACTCCAGCAAGTCGAGTGACTTTTCCGTATCAAACAACCCGCTTAGCAATATGCTAGAACTTAGAAACATGCAATAGGCCTTATTTACATGTACTAGGAACAACAATGGTTCTATGCGACTCAGAATTAGAGATAATAGTGCTTTGCCAATGAAATTAGGATCAATTAGATCTCACATAATCATTTAATGAATGACTTAAATTGCTTTCAATTGGGAATAATCGCCTAGCCTAGCATCATTGGCGAATTCATCATAAACATAAAATAAAAATAAAGAAAATAAAAACTTGAATTAAAATAAAAGGATCGAATAAATGTAGCAATAAAACTAAACTAGAACTAGGAATTAATTTAAACCCCTTCTACATAGGAGCATTCTCCTATTTATAGAAGATAAAATAATAATTAAACAAATAAAAATAAATAATTAATTATCCTAATCTTTAGATGGAAGAGTTTGAAGTGTCCTAAATCACTTTTCCGTCCAGCTTAAGGAATTTAAATACAAGTAAAATTCATCCTCGTCAAACCCCAAAACTCGTTCAGATGTTGCCGTTTTGGCATCCCTTATGCCTGCAAGCTGTATCAGCTTCCAGCTTGTAGGAATTTGAGTTGGACTCAACTTCTTCTTCCCAAAACGCACTGCTGACAGGTCGTTTCAGCTCGTCTTATGCCCATAAGCCATGTCTTGAAACTCTAAAATTCAAATAAGCTCTAAATCTTCCCATTTAAGCATGTTTTCCAAAACTTATCATTTTTGACCTGCAAAATATGAAATGTACGCAAGTCAGCTGTTCTAACAAATAAATAATGCTAAAATGGATGCTTTGTAGGCATAAAACATGACACTTTGACGCTCGATCAAATACCCCCACACTTATCCAATGCTTGCCCTCAAGCATTCTTATGCCTGTAACATTCTCTCTTATGCTTACAACAAAACTTTCCTTCAATCAAAACAAATAGTAAAACAAAATTAACACCATTCTCTAATTTTTCCAGCAAAACCATTCATCAAGAAAATTTAACTAACCAGCAATTTCAACTTAAATTCAAAGTGTCAGCCATAAAAACATTGCTTTGCCATTTTATTTTAATTTAAAGTAGTTGGTAAAAAGAAATCGTTTCCATTTTGTAAAACATCCTTCACCCAACCTGCATTTTTCAAACATAACTGCAAAATTTCACAAGTTATGAATTGTTGAAGTCGAGATCAATAACAGCCCAATTAAGAGGGATACTCTCCCTTTGCCAATGGCTCCATCCACAAATCAGTTTAAGGAAAATTAGACCCGATCCACCTAATTTTAATCAGCAAAGGTGCAAAATTAAATTCCCATTTATAAGTGTTATTTTTCAAACTGAAAAATGGCCTACAAGAGTGTATAGTTCTCCTTACATTGGCTGCTCCATGCACAAGCCGCTTAAGGGGCTATGAATGTCGTACCATACATAATCGGCTAATGTAGGTTTTAACACCTATGTTCTTTCCGATTTTTCTTTTTTCCTTCAAAGATAAAATTGTTAGGCTGGGAACTTTCAGCAAAACAAAAATAAAATTCAAATTACCAACATAATATTACTGCAAACAAGGTGTAACAATAATTGGTTAGGCAAACACAGAAATTAATTGATTCTGCTGAGAAGTTAAATAACCCATTAGAACATAATATGCCAAAAGAAACTAAAGAGTAGCATTAATCCCATCAGCATAAAGTTTGAAAGAATTCTAGTTAAGATTACAGGCATAAGGGGAAAAACAGAGCAAAATAAAAAGAAAGCATAACATATGGATAAATGTGGTAGCATTCGCATCAAGACCTGTTAAACCAAAAACAGAAAAATTTTTAACCACAATGCAGATAAACAAAAATAGAAAATAAGGCAGCAATAAAACAGTAACTGTAAACACCCCCCCTACACTTAAGACACATTGCCTAGTGGTGGTTTGTGCTGTACGAAGCACACCTCATTCCTGCATATCAAAAGAATGGCAAAGCTTACCAATCTATGCTTCCAACTTGTCCAAGCGCAAGAGAATTTGCCTCATGGACTCCTCCATACTCGTTGTGAATTTGTCAAGTTGTTTATGGAGGGAATTAATTGCGAGAAGAACAGCAGCATCGATAGGACTTGCTGTTGGTGGTTGCGTTACGGGCACAGGAGCAGCTCCTGTGACTGGTCTGGCTTTTCTGAAAACTCTTTCTTTTATGGCTACAATCGACCCTGGTGTGCAAAACTCAAATCCTGGCTCCATACTTCTTCTGAAGCAGCCCCATCTCGTCCAGAGTATAGACATCTAAAGGAACCAAGTCCATCGCTTTATGAAGATTGTGATTAGAAAGATCAAATACCTGAAGCTGGATAGTGAGGTGGGTGATGATATGGCCTAAGATGAGCCTCTTTGAACTAGCAACTGCTACTCTGAATTGGGCAGCGATAAAGCAACCTAGATTGACTTGCTTCTTATGCACCATCCAGTCGAGCAGAAACAGTTCCATTCATGTAACAATGTCAGGAGAGTCATTGCGGTAGGAGAGACTGTAGGCAATGAGTCGATGAAGATAGGTCAGGGAGCTGTCGAACATGTAGCTGTCTTTTGCTGAAGCTGGATCATATCGTTTTGTTGAAGTAGGGGCATAATGCTCCCAAAGACCATCAGCATTAAAATCAGAAGGTAGATCATAAAAGCCTTCCACATATTCATTGGTGACTTCATCAATCAAACCCAAGGTGAGATTAAATTCATCAATAGAGAAAGAGAATTGTTTACCCATTAATCGGAAATGAATCACTTCAGGACTATCGAGTCTGAACAGCTTGTCTTTATTGAGCTTATAAGTGTTGTAGAATTCGTACACCAACTCATAGAAAATGGGACAGCGAATCTGAAAATAACGCTTCCACACTGTGCCCTTAATGTAATCGAAAATCGATAATTGTAATTTCTCTACTGCTAATGGGTCAAGTGATTTACCTTGCACTACTCTTAAATTAACAACTTTCACGAACATCTCCTTGGCCTCTTTAGTAAATTTCAAGTTCCCATTAAGTTTGGACAGTGGAGGGGGTAGAGTTCCACGTAACCTCTTCCCTCGTGCCTTTATGGGCATAACACTGCCCGATTCTGCAGCAGCAGTGGCTTCCTTACTTGCACTCTCTGGTTCTTTACCCGATTCTTCTTCTTCTTCAACTCCAGTCGATTACTTCTGTGCTGGACTGCTAGATTCTTTATCTTTTTTGTCCTCTTCAGTAGTCATGGCTTCAATTAATTTTTCACCCAAAACATCGGTTCCATTATCCATAACTTTGGGAGGCAGCCACGATTTTTGAAATTGTTGAGCAGATGGTGGTTTTCTGCCAACGTAAACTTTCAGACCAGTGACCTCTGTATCAATAGAGGATTTAGATGGTGGTGAAATTGGAGCGAGTCTCTTCATGGCTGGCTGGTCTTCTTCGATTTCAATTTGTTCCTTCTCGACTCTGCGTTTCTTGGATTTCCAACCTCCACCAGATGAAGCGGATCTTGTGTGCACCATTGTTCAAGAAAATCGTAAGCTGTACAAGAGGAGAGAAGAAAATTAGGTTAAAGGATTGGAAGAGAGGATTCGGCAGAAGTACAGAAGGGAAAGAGTTTTAAGTAAAATAAAATCCTTAAATTCCCAAAACTCTAAGTTTCCCTCTTTCACTCTAACTCAATTTTGGGTTTTCCCGCCAGCCCAAATTTACTCTAACTCATCTACCAAATTTAACCTAAGTGAAAAGTAAAAACGCTTTTACTAAAAATTAAAAACTAGGAAATTTCGTATGACACAAATTAAAAACGCGAAAGAAATAAAGGCAAAATTTAAAATCTGCGAAACACCTTATGGGCATAACACAAACGAATTCAAAAATAATCAAATGAAAACTGGCGAGATGCCTTATGGGCATAACGCACTTCCTAAAAACAAAAATGGAAATAAATAAAAAAAATAAAAAAATAGAAAGAATTAGTTCTGGTTTTTAAAGTCCCAGCTCGACTTCCTGCTCATTTTAGTGTTTTGTAGGTAGTGTCAACGTGATCTCACATGTTGAACGCATGTCAAATCCTTCATAGAATGGTTTGAGACGGTGGCCATTAACCTTAAACTGCTTTGTCGAATCAAGGCTCCAAATTTCGACTGCTCCATGAGGAAAAACCTTTTGAACCACGAATGGTCCTATCCATTTTGTCTTCAATTTCCCTGGAAATAAGTTCAATCGAGCATTATAGAGCAACACCTTCTGACCTACATGAAATTCCTTGTGCCAAATCTTTCTATCATAGAGCTGTTGTGCCTTATCCTTATAGCTCCCTGTGTGGTCATAAGCATTAGTTCGTATCTCATCCAGTTCTTACAATTGTAATTTCCTGTGGACTCCTGCATCATCCAAAGACATGTTAGATTGTTTCACTTCCCAGTATATACGATGTTCAAGCTCCACAGGCATATGACATGGTTTCCCATACACAAGCCGAAAAGGTGACATTCCCAGTGGGGTCTTATATGCCGTCCTGTATGCCCACAAGGCATCATCCAATCGTTTGCTCTAGTCCTTTTGATTAGGACTAACTGTCTTCTTGAGAATGGATTTAATCCCCCTGTTTGTAACTTCAACCTATCCATTCCCTTGTGGATGATAAGCTATGGTCATATGATGATTGACACCATACTTCCGAAACAAGGCAACAACTTCTTTATTGCAAAAATGAGTCCCTCGGTCACTAATGAAAGCTTTCAGAACTCCAAACCTGCTAAACACATTAGATTTAATAAAGCTTACCACTATTTTTGCATCATTTGATTTTGTGGCCTTAGCTTCAACCCATTTCAAAAAATAATCCACTAGTACCAGAATGTAAACATTTCCAAATGAAGGTGGGAAGGGTCCCATAAAATCCATACCCCAAACGTCAAAAATTTCACAAATAAGGATTCCTTTTTGGGGCATCTCATGTCTTCTTCCCAAACTTCTAGACTTCTGGCACTTCTCACACTGTTTACAGAATTGATAGGCATCCTGATGCAAAGTAGGCCAATACAGCCTACATTCCAGAATTTTCACGGCTGTCTTCTTATGCCCATAATGGCCTCCACAAGCACTGCTGTGGCAGAAATGTAAAACAGATTGGATTTTATTCTCAGGTATACACCTTTGAATAATCTGATCAGCACAATGTTTCCATAGGTACGGATCATCCCAGACATAGTGCTTGGCCTGGTTCCTAATCCTGTCCTTCTCATGCCTTGTAAGTTCATCAGAAAATCGCCTGGAACATAAAAAAATTAACAATGTCAGCATACCAAGGGGATTTCACAATTACACTTAAAGCAAATTCATTAGGAAATTCATTAAAGAAATCATGAGGTTCAATGTTGGGCAATCTGCTCAAGTTGTCTGCAACCAAATTCTCGCATCCTTTCTTATCACGCAGCTCCAAATCAAATTCCTGAAGTAGAAGAATCCAACGGATTAAACGTGGTTTGGCCTCCTTCTTTTTCAGCAAATACTTCAAGGCTGCATGATCAGAAAAAATCAGAACTTTTGTTCCTAATAAATAGGACCGAAATTTCTCTAATGCAAATACTACGGCATATAGCTCTTTTTTCGTTGTGGAGTAATTAAGCTGGGCATTATCTAGCATCCTGGAGGCATAGCTGATCACATGAGGATCCTTCCCATTTCGCTGCCCAAGTACCGCACCAACAGTAAAATTGTTGGCGTCATACATAATCTCGAATGGTAAACTCCAATTGGGCAGCTGCATAATGGGTGCTAAAATGAGTGCCTCCTTTAACCGGTCAAAAGCTATCTTGCATGATTCATCAAAATTAAATTCAGCATCTTTCTGCAATAATTTGCACAAGGGTTGTGCTACCTTGGAAAAATCCTTTACGAACCTCCTATAGAAACCTGCATGGCCAAGAAAAGAACGAATCTCCCTCACAGTAGAGGGGTAAGGTAAAGATTTAATTATATCAATTTTTGCTCGATCAACTTCAATGCCTCTTTTTGAAACCACATGGCCCAATATCAAACCTTGCTCAACCATAAAATGGCATTTCTCATAATTGA
>CANYBF011882501.1:0-11276 GCA_948192965.1 Dalechampia spathulata | reverse complement strand
TTACAGATTCAATGGATACAGGTGATGATGTATCATGATAGATGAGTTGTTATAGAGTTTTAATTAATATTTTATAATGTTATGGATCATTTATGTTTATGAAGAATAATTATATGTATGAGTTGCTTAATATTACTATTCCTGATTAGTTGTATTATGAAGTAACTATGCTTATGATTAAAATCAACTTATACTACAATTAATTGATGTCATGAAAGCTATTATGAAAAATATGATTGATTTATATTTACCATGTTTCATGTTATAGCATCACTAAGTTTTATACTTAGCATTTGTCATTTGATGGACGCAGGTCAGCAGATGGCTAGATATACATAGATACCATAGCACCAGTTCAGCAGTACTCCCTTTGATGACAAGGACTTGGATTAGTATAATATTCATTTATATATCATGTTGTGTAATTAGATCAATGTATTAAGGCATTAAACACATGTATACTATATGAGTTTTAACAGTCTTAAATATTTTTCTTTAAACATAATATATAGTATGAATGTTACATATATTAACTTATAAGAAATAAACTTTGTATGCATTTCAATTACTTGTATATAAAGTTTTACAAGGATAGAGTTTGTTTTAAAATAATAAAAATAAAAGTAAAAAAAAGTTTACATCCCTTGTAGGATAATCAATGGTTTCCATTTATTAGAGACTATTCATTATTCTACGGGAGCATGTTGCATATGGAGAGAGGTGTGATAAATACTAGTTTAAAATATGATGCATATTTTCATTATCTTTATGTTCTACATAATTGTTATGTTTATTGAGTAATAATTTATGCATATCATAAATTCTAAGTATATCGCAAGACCTATTACTTGTACTCATTATTTGTAGAAAATCTAGTTGCAAGGATCTATACTAGCATGATCCAATGGTATGGTCAGGTATGCTCAAATGTACTTTAGAAAGCAGTTGAGCAGTTATCCTCCCTCAAATTCTAGTAGCGAATGAGGTATAGTCTATTGATAGTCGTATTGACAATAAACTAAAACATGACTATAGTGGGTGGGAGCTCTCAATTCAAGCAATGAGATATAGTCAATATACATCTTGACTATCATATACTAAATGTGTTACCATAGACAGGTTTATCAAACACTACTGTTCGAGATGACTTCCATCCATTTGACCCATGCATTAAATGTCACATCCACACACATAACATTCCTGTGTGTATGCATTTTATGCATACGATACAATGAATGATTGATTAGTGCATGAAATGCATGAATGAGAGATGATGCATTAATGCTTTGACATAATGAATGGGAAATAAAATGTCTTATAGATAAAGGAATTCAATATGGAATGAAATTTATAGAGAAAGAAATGAAAAGAAAGTGAAAGAATGAGTATAGAAGTGAATATGCACCAAAGATGCAAATCAGGTATGCTTTCGTTGAATGCTTTGGATGAAGTTTTATGATAGAATTTATATGTGTAAACTGATTCCTTGACATGTATAACATGTTAATATATGATAAAGTATATTTTAAAATGGGTAAGTACAAGTTAAGGTAAAGTTAGAAAAAAAATGGTATGTAAAATGTTAAGTTAGGATATAAATGGCATTATATGAAAAGTTAAGGTTATAATTGGAAATTAAATTATGTAGAACTCATGTTCATATTATATTAAATGAGTGGTAAGTGTAATATTGTATAAGAATGAGGCAATAATAGTTATGAAACATAGAAAATAAAATGGTGGGAGGAAGTAATATGGGTTTGCCAAGTGTTTATATGTGATTAGAACCTTCACAGCTTAAGTGTAAAAAAAAAGATATATTAAATTGAAAATTGAGTCTTATCTTATTAAAGAGGAAGTTAGCCATTTGTTTTCATTGTTTCTTTCATAAAACGTCTAGCTTTTTCTTCCTCTCTTATTCTTGTGTTCTAGCATAAATAAAAATAGCAATCCAAGGTAAAATCATGTATAGGTTTTAGTTTTCATGCTCTTTTGGTGTTTTATGTGCTCTACTCATGTTTTCTTCTTCTTTATTTTTTCTTACATCTTAAATGAAGAATTAAGTTGTTGTAGGGTTGTGTTGATTATGTGTAAATGGAAGAATTCGATTGAATGATGAAAGAAGAAAGAAGTACTGAATTTGGTGTTATGCATAACCAAATGAATTTCTATTTAATGTGTAAAGATTATATTAAACCCTAACTTATATCACTTGAATTAGTTTTTTAGTTAATGATTATGGTGTGTAGATTATGTTTAAAGGTGTTTATAGGGTTTGTTATGCTTAATGATTAATGAAAGAATAAGATATGCATGTTCATGAATGTTAGAATCACTTCATGCTTGGGTGGAGTTAAATGAAGTAAAACTTATATTGAATTGTATTTAATGCATGGTTAGGACTTAAATTATTTTAAATTGATGTTTCTTGGTAAGTTTTAGAAGTGATTTTAAGGTGTTTTGGTCATGGTACTGGGTTAGGAAGCTTAGGGAACCATTTGGAGGTGTTTTGGGTGCTGAAAAATGGGTGTTTTTGAAGGAGGATGAGTTCTACACAACTTTTATAAGCTCTACATGACTCATATAGCTTGCAGATGTCTTAAAACAGGTTTATTTTGTAAGGGTCAAGTTCTACACCACTCGTGTGAAGTCTACACGACTCGTGTGAACTTTTAAGGCTTGTTTTGAGTGGTTTTTGATAGGGAAACTTGATGTATGATCCATGAAACTTATACATGACTTTAGAAAGCTTAAAAATGAGTGGAACATGTTATTAATTATGGTTTTAAATATTAAACACTTAAATAAGTATGTATATGAGTTATAATGATGAGTTGTGAGGTAAAATGGTTAAGATGAGTTAGGTAAATGCTTGAATAATATACTTTATTAAATGAATGGTAACTTGACTTGTATATTGTAGCACCTTAATGAATAGACATTCTAGGCTTCTAAAACCATATATGAAAATAAAATTCAATGATGTACAAATACACTTAATGCATTATAATATAATGCAAAGACTTAAGTTGGTCGAAAGGTATGTATGATGCTTAATTGCAAAGTGTGAAATTTTATAAATGGAATTATGCTTATATGCTTATTATTATTCAAAGTTTATTGATGGTTACTTATCATGAATGAATATGGATTCTTAAAGATGATAAGTCAAGTGCAATACATGAATGACTTTACTAAAAGAATGTAAAATGGAAATATGATAGGTTCAAATCACGAAGTTCATACTTCTTGTTCATGTATCAATAAAGGCAAAGCGATAGTAGGTTTGTGCTATTCATCTTATGACCCCACATAGGGTCTTAAAATGATGATTTCTCACTTAATTGCTTATGATAACAACGTAGTGAGATTATATTGTGAATGGTATCATATGATCATCATTGCTTACGATTATATAAGCTTGAGTTATGCATCATATTATGAATCATCCATACAAAAAGACATATTCATGACATATCATATAAAGGGGAAAAGAAAGTGATATACATAGCAATGTTCATTGATATCATACTAGGTCATACAGTTATTATCAATTGCCTTGATGGAATCATACAGTTATAATGCCCTCCTACAGGAGATGAGTATCGATACATATAGAAAAGAAAAATGGGTTCACTAAACCATACAGTTATAATGCCCTCCTATAAGAGATGAGTACCAATTCATAGAGGGACCTAGTACAAATTAAGATTGTGCACAATCATATAGAAAAGAAATGAAATGTTACAGGAAAGTTAGAAGGAGAATGCAAACCATGAATGCATTCTCATAGACATACATTCTCATTCTTATATCATGAAAGTATAGTAGATGAATTGATGAATGCACTATAGTTGTGCTTATATAGAGATGTACATAATGTAATAATATACAAGATAGTATTTAATACAAGAAAAGTTATGATGGAATCTTTTATCGTATTTGTTCCTATCTTTATATAGTATACAATATGCATTGCTAATAACAGCTAACGAGTGATGCAAAATGATATGATATGATACAGTTATACTGTTAAATGTTAGGTTGCACTAATTTGACTTTAATATGATAATTATGATACGTGCTTATATCATTTACGCATTTTATAGCACCATTGAGTTTTATGCTCAGCGTTTGTCATTTAATGAACATAGGACCAGGACCTTCAGGCAAGAGTTAGGCTGACTGATCTATAGTCAAGAGAGGTTATGATTTTGAATAATCTCATTCTCGAAGCAGTTTGGACCAATGTAACATACTCCATGGTGTCTTGTATATGCAGCTTCTTATATTAGCCTTAATGGTAGTAATACTTCTATTATGAATATTTATTGTGTATAATATCGATACTATCTTATTGTGTAAAAGAAAATAAACATATCTAATAGAATGGATGATGATATGAGTATGCATGATAAATATATTACATATGTATAAATAAAATGGATGCACACTATTATGTATTGATATTACTCATATCTACATGTGTCATTTGATTAGAAGTACAAATAATAACTGATACGATTAAATGTATTAACACATGATCAAATAAAAAAAATTGTATAGATCCTTTATAGAATAATTAATGATTTCCTTGCTTAAGGGATGATTAACTATTCTATGGGAGTGTGTTAGATCAAGTTTGGGTATGATATCAAATGTGAATGTATTTGCCTCGGGGAAGCTGTAACCTTTCCTCATATGTGTTTAGGGATGATATCTCTATAGATCACCCTTTAGTGGTAGCAAGATTCTTAACTTCTCATGATGCTAATTATAGTAATTTAATAGAAAAAAATGAAAAGATCAATGAGATGAATTATGAATCTTGTAAAAGTTAAGATCTAGAAAAAAGAAATATCCAAAGAGCAAAAAACATGCAAAGGTAAGTTAGATGACATACCTGAGACAATAGCAAACTACCATTAAAATGGTTAGACCATCCCTCTTAAGTATGTATAATCTAATGATCATCTCCATTACATCATCAAAAAAGGGTTTAACCTTGCTCTATCTGATCGACGATCAATCCCAGCATAAAATCCCCATTTCTGGATAGGTTGATGAATAGGAACTATGCCAACCATCCAAAAGTAACCACTCTAAGCCATAAAGGTGTGGTTGGTAACTTAGATTATAAAGCCAAAAGATTTTGATGATATCTATAAATGACTCTATAGTCAATAATGAAGTCATCGTAGTGGGGCTAACTTTGAATTCCCTAATAAGATACAGAATGACCTAACCAACAAGAATTAGCATAATGAGCATCCTTGTCATATTGCATGAAACTCTGAGGATAGTAGCAAACTCCTTATGTAGCATACATAGTTCCACATGTCTAAACTGGAACATATGGTGTACTGGATTCCATAACTGTACTGTTACATGTAGAAAGACATAGTTAATAGAGATTCGATGGAATGTCTTTAGAGATTGGAGTCTGAATTGGCTAAGTCGATTCCATTAAGTATCTCTCATTAATGAATGGTAGCACGAAAGATAAATAGTGATTATTTAGTTATTTTATTCTTTTTCAAAAAAAAAAGAGTAACATTAATACATTAGTTGAATATTTTAACTTTCACAATAATAAATAATCATTATAATTATCATTATAATTGTCATTATCATTATCATTATCATTATCATTATCATTATCATTATCATTACCATAGTCATTATCATTATCATTATAACTACCATTATCATTGTTAATAGATATATCATTATCATTATTGTTATCATTATCATTATCATTATATGAAACATAATTGTTATTATGTTCATTATCATTATTACTATGATGTTCGGGGTAGTTAATATAATTAGATTAAACAAGTTTTCATAATATGAATATATACTTATATTAAATAAGTTTTTAAAACTTAAACGGATGAAAAAATATCATGACATTAATATCATTACATTAAACAAGGTTGTCAAACATTAATGGACGATAACATATCATTACATTAAATAAGTTTTTAGAACATGAAGATATGACTGAATACGTAAATAAAAAAATTAGGTGTCATAATCTCTTCTTTTAATTCTTGATCTGAAATCCATTTATCCTCTAGTATTTCTATGATCAGTATCCATGTGTACATAGTGAGAATCATGTAAATGACGAGGTCCAACACTAGCATCATCATCATGATCATCATCATCATTAGCTTGATCATCATGTTGATCTCCATAATTAATAGGAATGGTAGCCCCACATGAAGTACTATAAGCTGAATGAAAATATTTATGATGTAGTTTAGGTTATTATGAGGTTTATACAATGAATGGATAACAATAAGGGTTAAGGTTAGGGCTAGGGGTAGGGGTTATGGGTTGGATTGATAGGAAAGAGGGTGTGGACTATTGGATGAATAATGGTGGGATGTATGAAGAAGACTATCCTAGTTAAAATGGTAGTATTAATATTAGGATGATGGAGGGAAAAATAGAGCAGATGATCCAAACTCAAAATTTGAAGGAAAACATGGAGTTGATGATTCAGGTTAATTATGTAAAGAAATAGAAGGTGGAATAGGATGACAAGATACAGTTTATGGAATGAGGACATCTTGATGTTGATGTCAATGTTGACTAGTATATTATGAAGGATACAAAGATGTAGGTCTTACAGAGTCATCATCAAAAGGATAAGGTTAGTTAACTGATTAAGGGGTCAATTCAAAAGGTTGCATGGTTATTAGACGATGTTATTCTCGTAATGCTGCTTGACAACTACGACCAAATTATTAAGCTAATTCCAATCGAGGACTTAATGAGATATGCTCAAGGGCATCAGCCTACAAAAATCATAATATAAAATAAGTTAGTAAATTTGATGTATAACATTCAATAAAAGAAATAAAAGTTTTAGGATTTGATGTTTATAGAAGCTCCAAATTATGCACCCCTAAGTGAGATCCACTTTCTTGTAACTTTATGGTATTATTTCATATATTCATAATGGTCATCCATATGTGGAGAAGCAACAAGAGCATGAACAATTCATTCAATATGATTATCCTATAATGCCACCCATCTTGAATGTCATTCCATCCAATTAACATGTGTACTATACAAGTTAAATTAGTGCAAATCTTTAGTCTGTAAGGATGGACGATGGATGGGCTGCTAGTCTAAATTGATAAAGGACCTTATTAGGTTGGTACCATTGAACTATTTAAATACCCAGCATTAGAACAACCAACCTCCAAATATGTTAGCCTTGTAAGTATTGAGGAGTTAAAACATTCAAAACGTCCTACTGATAAAGCTCCTAAATTATCTGGAAAAGTAAATAATCAGTTTATCAGGTAAAGTGACATATAGACAATATTATATATGGTATTAAGATTTTAAAATACATACATCATCCACCTATGAAATATCTAACCTCAATTGTATATCATAGATGACATAAGTAGGGATATTTGTAACGATCTTGTTTATACTCCATTTACAATATAATATAGAAGTCAAATGAATTTTGAAATAATGAAAATTTAATAAAAGAATTTAAATGATTCAAGTTAATGTAATACCTCCTGCTATAAGGAGCATTAGAAGGAAAGGGACTAGGATTAATTATGAGAGATAAAAATGGTAATCACTCCTATGCTCAAATCTACAATAGGAACAAAGGATAAAATATTTAGAAGGCCAATGGGTATTTGTATGAATCATAAAGCTCTCAGTACATATATATTAAACATGCTGACCCCTAATTATAGTGTCCTATAATTTCAAGGTCCTCCAAGAATGGTAGATAAAATAAGTTCATTATACTAGTACTTGTTGGATAAAATATCTAACCACACAACAATCTTAAGGTAGTTGCTCTAGCGTAGTTATGCACGACATCAATAGCAACATCATTAAGGAGTTGACTAAATTCCTATATAAGCCAACTCCGCCTCAATTTTGAACCTCTTCTTTGAGTATTAGGTGGAATATCCCTAAGCAACTCTACACATAATGCATTCCAATTATAATAAAGTTGTCCAATAAAAGGTCAATTATCAATAGGAAGCCTGATAATTATGGTGACATCTTGTAATATCACCACCTTGAGTAAATGGAATATTTGAGTTTTGGGTATTCACCTCTCAACTAATACAGTGATCAAATGATGTTCAAGATTAAAATATCCTAGATGAAGAAGTCCAATGAAACATGTATTTTAAATGACGTCGATT
This sequence comes from Dalechampia spathulata, assembly GCA_948192965.1. Classification (NCBI taxonomy): domain Eukaryota; kingdom Viridiplantae; phylum Streptophyta; class Magnoliopsida; order Malpighiales; family Euphorbiaceae; genus Dalechampia; species Dalechampia spathulata. Next base: position 3,072 of record CANYBF011882501.1, on the reverse strand, counting down.
ACTCGAGGGTGGAAATCTTTGATATAATTATCACATAAGGATATGTTCTGTGTATAATTTAGGACTTGGGCATTCAATTAAATATAAAAATATGAAAATCTTAAACAAAGAATATTTAATTAATAGAATTGGAGAACATTGATAGTATATCATACCTCATCAAACCAAATAACTTATGACCTATATTGTCGTTATAAGTATAACAACGATGGATCATAATGTCCTGGTTAAATGTAATCTCACTGGTTAGGTTCTCAAGCCATATTGAAAGAACAAGATCTAGAACCCATAATAGATAAGTCATTCAAATGGTGTAATTATGAAAAAGAGAATTGTATATTGAATCATCACAAGGCAAGATGGTATATAATGACATATTCATAGAACATAGAAAATACAAATCTTGATACAATAAAAAATACAATACATCATATGGAAATGAATATAAAAGTTATAAGTTAAATGCATCCATATAGTTATGTATTGTGACCTATTTAGCCATATTTAATATAAAAAGTAGATTGACTTTCAATTGACTAATCCATCTTATTTCAGATTTGAGTAAACCTAAACCTCCCTTTTTTCCTTTCCTATGTTATGTTCATTATGATTGGTAATCCCTTCTATTTACACTAATATTCTTCATATCATAGAGGGGTAAATGGTATTGACCAATATTTCATGGTGATAATAATCATGTAAAAATGAGCAATAAAATTTATATAGTCTATGTTGTACTTCATGCAACCTGCAATTGCATGAGAGTATGAAATTTTGCTATGTTGGAATTTGTTACATGAACACTGCCTCTCTAACATGTTGACAACTTGAGTTTTGCTACCTTTTCTGGTAGCATTATTGTGAGCTATTTTGATTAAAAATATACCCCTCTTAGGATCATATCTTTGTACTTCATGCTCATTAGCTTTATTGAACTTATGTTTTAAAGTTTTGATACAATGTTTAGTAAAGACATAGCCTTTAGTAATTGCACTAAAGTATCCTTGATGATGTCTATCAACGATGTTGACAAGCTTCTCAAACAACATCTACATCATTCCCGTAATTGGCATGGATTTGATATCTTTCAATATGGCATTACATGCTTTATCATAATTCGTTGTCATCATGCCATGTCAAAATCCTTCATCATAAGAAATGGTTTCTTTCTCTTATGGAATTTTATTAATCCATTCCTTTAACTTAGGATGTCTTGCTTCAATTTACCTCATGTATCTCAAAAATTTTCTACATTGATTTTATCAACCTATAACTGTCAATTTGATTATTAGATGTAAATCATAAATGTAAGAAACACATATAATTACATCATCCTGAAATGTACATCATACCTATTCTTTCAAGTAATTTTTTCATTACCACATTCTTAAACTTTATATTGTAATTATTGACCATGTGATGAAGGTAATACCAATATGGAATAATATGCTATAAATTAAACTTCATAGCATGGCTAATTCTAATATGTTAGTCTGAGATGATACATATGCTATTACATTCATCATAGAAATGATATCGAAGCATCGTTATGAAATACTCCAAATCATCCTTACTTTCTTTTTTAACTAATGCCAAGATAATTGATAGTATATGATTGTTTCCATCGATAGCTTCTATTGTAAGTAAGACATTATATACTTAACATACAAAAAGGTGTCATCAATATATAACATAAGCTTATAATACTTGAAGCCTTTAACACAGTCCATATGATACAAACATCCTTTAAAATTGGTTCACAATGGGTATAATGCAATGATTGAAGACATGATCTTCAACTTTAAGGTCCTAAATGGAACTACAATTTTCTATACATGCAACATGCATGAAATTACATAACTACATGTATGATTCATTCTAATCCTCTCATAAAGATGAAATGGCCTTTTGTTTCCCATGTCATGCTTTCTTATAACTGATAGTTATGCTGAACCTTTCCTTCAACATCACTACTATAGCTTTTACCTTAATGCTTGGTTGTTCAGTTAACATTCCTTCAATATACCAACAATCATATTACCATCAAAATTGTGATGATCCTATGAATTGATTGCAGCACAATAAGTATAAGGACCATTATATCATGTTATTTCCTAATAATGATGCTTCTTCTTCTTTACAGCATGTAATCACCAAGAACATGCATCATTTTGACCATAGGGAACAATTATAAAGCTTTCCTTCATTTCATTACTCTAAAAGTTTTGCTTAGCATGTATTGAATATAATTTCAATACTATTTGAATTACATCTTTGTTCTTGAGTGTCATGCCTATTTCAAACTCTGCCAATGAATCATATATTAACCCATCAATATCATATGGATTTCTATTCATAATCATTTCATTTAGATCGATAAATAATAAATTTCTTGATGAACAAATTGCCTTAAGACTAGGTTTGGTCAATATCATCAACTCCTCATAACCTTCGATTTTATCATCATCATCATCATCATCATCATCATCATCATCATCATCATTATAATCAACATCATCATTATAATCAACATCATCATTATAATCAACATCATCACCAACATTGATATCATCATTTTGAACATCATTACCACTTTCATCAATCCTTCCATCGCCAATTACATTATCAGCAACACTACTACTGAAATGCCTATTTCATAATGATTGGTAATTTACCTTCTTCGACTTCTTGCTCACCAGTAAACTCCATAAATAACTCAATATATTGTATACTGGGAAATTGGGTAATTATTTTAGATATTCTACCTACATCTCATTCACCTCTTATTTTTAGAGCACCAAAATGCAATTGGCCAATCATATTGACCATTGGATATCTATAAATTATTGATATGATTGTAGCATCAGCAGATAGTCCCATCGTTCTTTTGATTGTATATAACAATAATGGCATGCTTAATATATCATCTAATGTTACACCCACGATAGAGACCCTAGGAGTTATACGTATAGATGTACCTAGGGATGTATGTGCACGTGTATATATAAATGTATATGTGTATGTGTATTTGTATTGGTATGTGGCTATGGATGTGTATGTATGAGTTATTGT
>CANYBF011882090.1:0-11568 GCA_948192965.1 Dalechampia spathulata | reverse complement strand
GAATTTGGGCGTACGGGCGTACCATGAGGTGGTACGGCCGTATCGCAACTCGCAGGAGTTGGGGTTTGTCAGGCTTTTTAAGTTGGTACGGGCGTACCAAGACCGGTACGGGCGTACGCGACTTAAAATGGGCTTTTTAATAGCAGAAACCAAGCCTTTTTCCTTATGTTTATTCCCTTAAACCCTTAAAAACGCCCTAAACCCTAAGAACCACACCGGAGAGGGGTTGCTGAACACCGAGACAGGGCAAGAGCTAGAAGCTAAGGCTAGAGCAGGTTAGCATGGTGATCGAGGGCGAGCGATAGCAGTCTTCTTCTTCCAGGTTTGTGCTAGTTTGTGCTACGGTCTGTGCTTTGGGCTATGTTTTATGCCTTCTGTTGTTGTATGGGGCTTGTATCCTTGTGTTACGGATTGGTGATGCCGTAACCTGATGCTTGGGGATTGAATTCCCTGTGATTATGCTTGTGCATGCTTGGTATGCGTGTGATTGTGGTTTGTGGTTCCGATACGGGACGTACGTGTGGCTATGAGTTCCGGAAAGGAATGAGCCTTGTGATGATTGCATGATTGGCTTCTAGGAGTGTTATATGGCTTGTGTATGCATTGAAATTGATGGCATAGCATAACATGGTGAGGGGATGATATAAGGGTGGCGATTTGATGTTAGGTACTGTATCGCGGTACGAGAGGTACCGGTGTCTGTCAATTAGTGGCCCGTGCAGGAGAGGTACGAGAGCTAATTGATAACACGGGAGTGAGATGCTCTCCGTACAGGCCAAGAGCGTGAGACGCGCCAAACCGAGGGAGAGTGCATTGATTAGGCTTTCTGTATTGTGAGATGCAATATGGAAGTCTGGTTGGCCGGGCATTCCTATTGTGAGATGCAGTATGGACGTCTGGGTGGCAGAGATTGTCGTGTGATTGGTTGTATGACCGTATGCTTGGCTGTGTGCCGTATGCTTGTTGTATGATGTCTATATGACTGCCTGTGATTGGTATTTGTGATGTGTTCCTAGCGCCACTGAGATTTATTCTCAGCGATTGTCATTTGATGATCGTAGGTCCGAGTTCAGAGGGTGAGCACCGGGGCTAGAGGTACAGCAGCTGGTTCGTGTCTTGGACTTCGGGACAGACTCCTGCAGTGTTGTCTATTTGTGCATAGGCCTTTTGTATTAGGATTGGCAGTATACCGGATGTACTATGTATAAGAATCCTTGTATTAATATATACAGGGTTTTGTTTTGTATTTATTTATTTATCTTGTTATTCGGATTTCTTATACGAGCATTAGCAGGTCAGCTTCCCTTGTGGTATAGTCGTTGTTTGCCTGAGACGAGCGGGCGACGATTATGCTACGGGAGTTTGTCGCATCCTCTTGAGTTTGGGTCGGGGGTGTGACACTATCTTTTTCAATATCTATTAATTATAATTAATAAATTTATTTTATATATTAATTTACATTAAAAAAATTTATTTTATTATTTATATATGTTAGATTAATTATTATATTTATTTTTGATAAATTTTAAAAGGTAATATTTATTTTCACATGAATTTTTAAAAATAGTATTCATTTTTAAATTAAAATTAAAATAGAGGGAAGAGGAGGATAGACTTATATTTTCATGTCTCTTTTCCTCTTTTAATATGTTATGATAATGTTAGTAAACATAGATTATTTAAGAAATTTTTATTTTCTTAAATTAATTATTAAAAATAATTAATTTAAATAAATTTAGAGAAATAATAAAACTATCATTTTATTTATTTATCTTCTCTTTTATAAATTTGAAAGAGGTGTGCTCAATCAATTTACTTCATTTGACTTTTATAATATGAGTTTGAAAATATTAATTTATATTTTAATAATATAAAATATTTTATAATTTTAATAAATATCTCATAAAATATAATATAATTATATAATTAACAAAAATAAATCAATTAGTAGTATTTATGTTTAAATAAAATTTATCTAGATAAAAAAATTAGATAATATAATATAAATTATAAAATAATAAGTAATTAAAAATATAAATAAAATTAGTAGTATTTATCTTTAAAAAAAAATTTTTTAGATAAACATTAAATAATATAATATAAAATATAAGATAATTAATAATTAATAAATATAAATAAAATTAATAGTATTTATTTTTGAATAAAATTTGTTTAAACAAAAATAAGATAATATAATATAATATATAAAATAATTAGTTCCTAACAAATTAAATTTTTTATAAAATAATAAAATTTAAGAGAAGGGTAATACTATTTTTTTCAATATCCATTAATTACAGTTAATAAATTTATTATATATATATTTATATTAAAATTTTTATTTTATTATTTATATTTGTTAGATTAATTTTTATTTTTATTTTTGATAAATTTTAAAAAATAATATTTATTTTTATGTAAATTTTAAAAAATATTATTTAGCTTTGAATTAAAATTAAAAATAAAGAAAGGGAAGGGTAGACTTGTATTTTCATGTCTCCTTTTTTTTAATATAGTTTGATAAATCTGAATTTACTAGAATGTTATGCAATTATGATATAGAATGTTATGTAATTATGATATGTGATTAGCAAATTAGTTGTAATAAAAGTGTATAGAAATCAAGGGGATATATAATTAATTCATTATTAATTATGAAAGGGGCTTTTTAATGTGAGGTGTTCTGAAAGAATCATTGATGGAAATTTAAAATTTAACTTGTTTAATTTAACTACTCCACAAATATAGATTAAGATAGCGCAAAAAAAAAAAGAATAAAAAACTTTTTACAATTATTTATTTAATTTTTAGATGAATTTTTTTATCAAAATATTTAAATATCAAATAATTTATATAAAAAATAAATTTTTTAATGATATAATATATCTATAATTCCTTTGATTTGATATATAATTTATTTTATCCCTTCTATTTTGACTTATTTCATTTCAACACCTCAACTTATTTATTTATATTTTTTTTAAACACATATATATATATTATTATTTTATTTTTATTTAAGATGCATGTAATACATGTATTCTATTTAATCATTTTAATCTCTAAATTTGTTATTTTAATAAAAACTAAATATGTATGATAAGTAAAATTGATGTTTAAATGATAAAGATTAAAGTTTATGGGTAAATTGAAAAATTATGCTAAGTTAAGTATTTAAAATATATAAAAAATAAGTTGATGTGTTTAAATGAAAAAAATAGAAATAGAAGGGGTAAAATGGTAAAGATATATTATATTTTATAATATATTATAACCACTTTTTGGTTTTTTAAAGAATATTTTTATAAATTGCATCAAGAGATGGGGGGAAATGGAGAACTTTTGGAATTGTTTTATTGAAATAAATAAATAAAATGTTTCCTATGCAAACAACAGATATGTCTAGTAAGAGGAATTAGTTGAGGATACAAACTAAGATGGGTCTTCCCCCTCTCTCATCTCCATATACATTATTTATTATTATTTATTTGAAAATGAAAATGTTGATAATTCTATAATAATAATAATAATAATACTTCAACATTTAAAAAAAATCAATAAAGTTTATTCAATTTTTATGTTAGATTATATAATATTCTTATTTATGAAGATAATTAGTTCCATCATTATGATTAGATATATTATACATTTATAGTCATACTTTTCATTAGAATAATTTTTTTATATGATTCATGAATCTAACATTAACATAATTTGAAAAAAATGAGCTTCATTTATTCATAATTGGGCTTATGTCAATTCATGATTAACATGATTTGAATTGGATCATGTCATAGATTGTGTTGTATCAAATTTAAATATTAATTTTTTAAAAAAAATTATGTCATATTTTAGTTTTATTTTTTAAAATTAATTGTATTATTTCAGGTTATATATAATATTTTATATTAAATATATTTGATTGATCATATAATAAGTAAATTAATCATATAAAATGAATTATTTTAGATTATCATATCAAATTCAAGGTTAGATTTTCTATTATATTCAAACTCTAAATCTATTATATTTATAAATCAACAAAATCTATCGATCTAAATTATCACTCTACTTAAAAAAAGAAAAAAAACTCAAAAAAAATAATAATAACAAATTTATGAAATTAAATAAAAATTAAACACATGATTTGAATCATAATAGAGTCGCATGGCGAATTAATTTAATATATATGTGAAGAACACTTACTTATCAAACAAATAAAATTTAACAATAAACTAAATAATGGGTTGAAAAATAGAGATTTAATGTGATAATATATTCGATACCAAAAGCTATTCGAAACTGAAATTAGAAAAAATAAAAAAAAACAAAAAGAATTTTCGCCACCGAAATGTTATAAAATAATATTCATTATGCTGTTAATAAGTCCCAAGTTGATTGACATATTAATAGGAACAATGTCAAGTTGTCGAATATAACTGCTAAGCCCATGTTTCATTTGATTCTTTTTCAATTATTTATTTTAATTTTTAATTTTTAATTATTACCTTCTTATTAATTACTTTTTTAAAAAATAACCAGATTGATTTTCTTTTTTATTTTATAATAATAATATCAATAATTTTTATAATTTTTATAAAAATAACAATTTTTCTTATAAAAACATTGGGTTAAAGTAAATCTAAAATGAATTTGAAATAAACTTAAATCTTAAAAATATTATTTTTGCAAATATTTTTTAAAAATTTTATTATTTTTAGAATTTTTTTAAAATGTGATATTTTTGCACAATTTTTTCCAATTTTTTTAATAAATATGAAAAAATAAAAAATAAAAATATTTCTTACGTCTAAAAATATCATTATTTCTTTTTTTAGTATTATTGATTAATGTCAATATTATTCATCTTTAATTAATATAATTTACAAGCTTAATGCAACGATTTTAAATTTTGCATGATTAAATATAATAGTGTTGATAATATTGATTGTTTTTCTTAATTTAGATATAAATGAAATTAGATTATTTTCTACTTGGAATAATTTTTTTGGAAGTAATATTTTAAAATGTTTGAAAATTATTTATATACAGTAAATACTTCACCATTAAAGATTATGGAAAATTTTCAAATATTTAATATTTAAATCCATTAGTAATTAACAATTAAAATTTTTAAATAATTTCAAAAATATAGATTAATTTATTTTTAGTGTTCTGATTCATGTCGTTAATATATCATATTTTATAGATGAAAAATAATTATAATAGAAAAATTAATATATTTAATTGAAGATCTAATCATTAAATTGTTTATTTAAAATCAATGAAAATGAAAATATCAAGATCAATAACAGTTGTTCAACAATTATAAGCTATGATCTTTTTTTTGACATCGTATCGATTGAAAATATAAAATTATAAATATATGTAAATTATATGTTATTTATTTTAATTTTATTTGATATATTTAATGTATCTTATGAATTTAAATATTTGTATTACATTGGAAATAATAATACAAAGTATAAAATAAATGAAAAAATAAAGGAATTCTATTGGATGAAGGAACACAAGGATAACAATCCATAAATAATCATTATAGTCTTATAATTTATTAAATTTTATATTATCAAAATTTATTGTAAATAATAGTTTAATATTATTAAATTAAACTATTGTAATAAATGAGAAAATATGATAACAAAATTCTAAATTATTATTTTAAAATATAAACAATAACAATTGAATTAACATATAACCAACTACTAAAACCACAACATGAATACATTCTTGTAGATTTCGAGGGTCAACCAATGGGCTTATGTTATAATTTACTTAAATTTTTATGATGTAATAATTAATATTTGAAATTTTTATGGTAAAAAACAATGAAAATAAATAAATAAATAGTGGAGTAATTATTATTATTATTGTGATGTTGCATGGTGTGGTTAGATAAAGAGGAATGGACGATACACAAGAGTATGGAAGTATAGGCGTGCTAACGTACGCCTCCGGTCTACTTGTACCCTTATATATGGCATCATTGATGAACCCCATTCAATCCCATAACTCTCTCTGTTCCTAAGCCTTTGAGGTTGAAGTGGGTCCTCTCAGGATATTTCTCCACACCCATCACAATTCCATTTCTTCTTCGTCTTCTTCTTCTTCTTCTTCTTTCTTTCTGTTTCTGTGTTTTCTCGAGAGAGAAAAGGAAAAATAAAGAAAACATGACTATGGAGTCAGATGATGAAATGAAGCTATCAAAATTCAAGAGAATTTGTGTATTTTGCGGGAGTAGTCCTGGAAAGAAAACTAGCTATAAAGATGCTGCTATTGAGCTTGGCAAAGAATTGGTAATTTGTCCTCTCTTTGGTTTCCCCTGTTTCTTGTTCTTCCTTTACTCTGTTTTCTGCCAGCATGGTTTCTTTCTTCTGTTTCAGCTTTTGATTTCTACATCAAGAAAATGTAAATTACAACAAAAAGAAGTATTATATACCTCTTCAAAACATTTGCTTTAATGGGTTTTAAAGATTTTCAACTGATTATTGATCGATGATGATGATATGCAATAAATTTGTCCGAGGTTTCTGTTATGTTTATGCTTCTACTCTGTTTTTCTGTTCATTTTCCCCCTTTTATATGACTTTTTAGCATCTCTTTCTTTTTTTTGAGCCACATTCTACATTACTTCTCCATTTTATACAATTACTATAATATATTAAATTAACAAAATTATTACAATTTTAAACATTTTAAATAATTATTTGATCAAATTACTCCAAGTAAAATATGATATGATATTAATTAGATTAATTAATTATAATTAAACAATTGGAATGTCATGCTGCCTCTTAACAAGACTACCAAATTATAGTTACAAGTGGTCACTTTATAAAATCCAAACATTATCTCACATTTTAATTTTCTATTACGTTTTTTAATTAAACTTTTCCCATTATAATATAATCAAAATATACTTTAATGAGCATTTCATTATGATTTCTTATTCTTTTTCTTCCTTTTTTTTTTTCTTGAATTCATGGGTTCTGTTTTTTTCACAGGTAGCAAGAAATATTGATCTTGTTTATGGAGGAGGAAGTGTAGGGTTGATGGGATTGATATCTCAAGCTGTTTATGAAGGTGGTCGCCATGTGATAGGGTATTCAAAACAAAAAAAAACCTCATTCTTATTCTATCATACATCATCCTCTTTCTCATTAGTTATTTCTTCGAAAAATTACAAAAATGATAAGATAATTTTAATTTTTGCAAAAATAATTATTTTTCTTGAAAATTAACAAACGTAATTTTTATGTAAAAATAAAATGTTTTTTTTTTTATAGCTATGTGAAAAACAAAAATGTACTTATCTTTATTATATTACTATGTGCAGAGTTATCCCCAAGACACTGATGCCCAAAGAGGTAATCCTTCTCATGCTAAAAAATTATCTTGCCTCTATAGAATTGATTCAAGTGACTACAAATTTGACAATGCCAAAGAACTTTAAAAAAAAAAAAACCATCATGATTATTTTTAAGATATTTTTCGAATCGAAAAATAAAATAGAATTGGTGAATTTGAATTTAATTAATTAATTTTTTTAAATATAAAATTCATAAATTGAGTGAAACCCATGCCCTACTATTTTGTCCTTACATTTTGTACCCTCCTGCGGTGGGTATTTTACATGAATTTCTGCCCTTCCTTTTTTCAAAAAAAAAAATAAGGAATTTGTACCTCTTCCTTATTATCCTTAGAAAATGGAAAAATTATATACTTTGTCTTTTTTTGAGGCTCATGGAGATATTGATTTATACTACTTGAGCCTTTTCCCCTTTTCCCTGTCTTTCACATTTTGATTTCTTTTACTGAAAATCCCCATCAACCCGTTCAAACCATTAGCATTTTTGTGCGTTTTTACCATTTTGTCCCCTCCCATCTTTTCTATAAATAATTAATTTGTATATACCATACTCTTTGTCTCATTTTAAATGTTTAATATTTCAAAATAAATATTTATTTAATATATTAAGATCAATTTATTCACATTATTATATTATTTTAATATCATGATTTTAATAAATTTTGATAAATTATTTTTATTTTTGATTATTTAGATTTTAGAAAGTAAATGAAAAACAAATACTGAGTAATTAATTTAATTAACATTATTTTTTTTTTCAAATGCTATATGATAAATTTATTTATTCAAAAATCATGATAATAAGTTATTAAAAATTATATATTGACTTTTAATATTATTCTAACAGATAACCGGAGAAACAGTTGGAGAAGTGAAGGCAGTCGCTGATATGCATCAAAGGAAAGCAGAAATGGCTAGACAATCTGATGCCTTTATTGCCTTACCTGGTTGGTTTTTGTTCTTCCCTTTCTAATCTCAATAACCATACAATTGAACTTCAAACAAATATTTTCTTAACTTTAATATTTATTTTTCAACTAAAAATATTTTAAAAAAAATCAAGATAAATAATTTTAAAGATATATTTTTTAAAACTTCGTACGGTATTTATAACATTTCATTATTTAAAAGAAAAATAAATTTATGATTGATGTCGAATTCCTAACTGATTATCAATAAGTTATTTTTGATGTTTTTTGGAACGATAAAAATAAATAAATAAATAAATATTTGCGAGGTATGTTGAGAAAAGGAAAGACAGGTATATATGTTTGTTGGGTGAGAATTACCATTGCACCTCTCAATATTGTAATATGCCATTGTGTCAGGAAAATACCCTTATGCCATAAGTTGACCATTTCAATAAAATTACATATATATATATATATATATATATATATATATATATATAATAATCTATTTTCCTATAGAAATATATATTTTAAAAATGCCCTTTTATTTATTTTTTAAAAATTCCCTTTTAATTTCCTTTTTTTTTTTGTTTATTGAAAGTTTGCAAGTAAAAGACCCATGTGATTTAGAAACCACTAGTGTTCCACTCTATTATTCCACTACTTATTCTTTTAGCCTTTGACGCTCCAAATTTAATTCATTATTATTATTATCATTGAGATGCATCGGCATGTGGGGTTTATTTATTCTATACACCCAATTCCACATACGAGGCAAAAGAACTGATAAAATTAATTATTATGGTCTCCACAAGTACACCTAAACGACACCGGATTAAAACATCAACCAAAATACAATAAAATAAAATCTATCATCATTTTCCTTTCTTTAGATAATTGAATGGATAAATTAAGACAAGAGAAAATTAAAATTATAACGGATAATTAGAATATTACATGACATGAGTAAGAATAAAAGATGTTTTCGAATTTATTTATATATGAACAATAATAATTTTTTTTCATATTTTAATAATGTTAAATCTACATAAACATTGATATAAAATAATATAAAATTAATGAAGATAAATATTTTAAAAATATTTGTATTTGGGTTGTGTTTAAAGGTGGTTATGGCACACTTGAGGAGCTTCTTGAAGTCATAACTTGGGCCCAACTCGGCATCCATGATAAACCGGTAAAGTGTATATATATATATATATATATATTATTTCCTTCCTCTAATTGTTATATTGTATTTCTATTTAATTATTAGAAAATAATCTATGAGATATCAAGAAAAAAAATATTATTAATAATACTAGGAAAATTTTATTTTACTATCAATAGAACACAAACTCATCATTTTTTTGTTCTTCACAAAGTTATTTTGCATCAAAAATTATCAGCTGTGAGATAATTTTTAAAATATAAAAGTATAGTTTTATATTTGGAAAATTATTTGTTTATAAAAAATTATAAAAATATAATGATTATTGGAAAATTATCGAAGTAACAGATTTCTAAAGATATTTATATTTTTCTTTACTTCATATTTACTACAATTTTATTATAAAAAATCATTATTTTTATGAAACTATCAAAATCATTTGAGATTAATATAAAATAGAAATAGTTTTGATAATTCTGGGTTTAATTTCTAACTAGTAAGGAAGTAATTAGGAATGGTGATTAGAAACTGTAAGAAAGAAAATTAAAAAAAGAAATGATGGAAAATGATGCAGGTTGGATTGTTGAATGTGGATGGATATTACAATTCATTGTTGTCATTCATTGACAAAGCAGTAGAGGAAGGTTTCATTAATCCAACTGCTCGCCATATCATTGTTTCTGCTCCTTCCCCTCATGAATTAGTCAAGAAAATGGAGGTATTCTTCATTTTTCTTTTTCTTCTTTATTTTTTTTATGTTTATTTTATTCATTTTTTATAATTTTTTTTACGTATTTTATAAGTTAGTTGGATTTGAAAAAGTAAACTAAATATTGCTATTAACGATTAAATCTATTTATTTTTTTATTAAAGAATTATACAACTATAAGTTTAAGTTATTAGATGAAGTTTTATAAATGAGTCTATGAATATTTATTAAATTTGAAATATGAATGATTGTTATCTCTAATTTTTTTTTATTATAAAGATTCTAATATTATCAAAATAATTATTTAATCAAAAAAATTTCATTATGAAATAATTCTAAAAAGAATTTCATGAGTTATAATTAAATAAATATCAATTAAAATATATTAGAAAAATGTATTAAGTTGTTCAATTCGTGAACAGCTCCGTAGCATTAGAGTTTTTATAATGAATTTCAAATGAGGTAGATGTGTAGTGTGAAATTTTTGGATTAAATGATTTATTGATAAAATATTTTTAAATTATCTATTTCCCTAGTGCACATTTAACTCAATTGTTGATATATATATATGTGTGTGTGTGTGTATTTATTGAAAATGTTAACTAATTATTTAATTTTGATTGATTGATTACATTTTAAATTTAAATATAGGAATATTTTCCAAGGCATGAAATAGTGGCTCCAAAGCAAAGGTGGGAGATGGAACAATTAGGGTATACTCCAAAATGTGATATTTCAAGGTGAAATATTTTTGACAAAATCACAATTTCCCAATCACATTTGTAATCTCATGTACTAATTTTAGATTTTTAAAAATTTTCCCTATCTTGGGTTTTTTTTTTTAAAAAAAAAAATCTCCCTATTTTTTTTTTCATTTTTTTGTTTTTTTTTTCTTTTTTGTTTTTTGGGTTTTCCCTCCTTGTAAATTAGAAGAAATTGACCTCGAAATTGGATCTTACCCATGTTCTTGAATGAGAGAATACTAGTTGTGTTTTTTTTTTCTCTCTTTTTCCTTCATATATTTCTGATTATAAAAATATTATAATTAAATGTCAATGTATTTATTGGAATATTCGGATTAATTGGATGAGGAAAACTAGGGCTGTTCACAGCTGGTCCAGTCCAAGTTATATTCAATTTTGAATTCAAATCAATTTAAATAGACACCCGAGAGTATGAGTTTCTTAAAAAATAATGGGATATTTTCAAAAGTAGGAGGTTACAAATGTTTTTTCTTAACTTTGCCGACTATCATTGTTTTTTACAAAAATACCAGATTTTGTAAAAATCATATCAACTTAATATAAACAATATCAATTTAAAATCTCATAAGATTTTATTAACTAAATACAATCCTAATCAAATATAACTACATAAAATAAATATA
>CANYBF011881914.1:0-72968 GCA_948192965.1 Dalechampia spathulata | reverse complement strand
TTTGTTGATTTCAAAGATTTCAAAATGGGTATTCTCCATTTTGATTTTTTGTTTAAAGAACGATTACAGCTCATGTTTGTTTAACTAGATGATTAGTTGCAATTGGTTTAGATCTGTTTCTTTGCTTTTGCTTTTGCTTTTTGTCCTTTCCTTAATGAACATTATTGACAGGTCTCTTTACAATTCAATTCTTCTCGTCATTTTCCCCTTTTATTCGCACAAATTTATAAGCTCTTGGCCATAAGCTGAAGTACAGTAAATTGACAGGTTGCATAATGGTATTGCAGGAATTTTGAGATTGGTGAATATAATTTGCTTCATAAGCTTTTTCCAGAACCATGGATCTGTCTGCTATTGTGATGTTCACTACTATGGTATTTTTGTTCATTTCAGTATCATATGTTCAAAGTTCTCCATCATCAGTCCTTTCTCCAGCTCCAGTTCCAACTCCAGCTCCAGCTCCAATACCTCCTTATGTCGACCTATCTGATTTACTCTCTGTCGCCGGTCCATTCCACACCTTCCTTAGCTACCTCAAATCGACTGAAGTTATCGACAATTTCCAAAACCAAGCTAACAATTCTGATGAAGGGATCACTATCTTTGTACCGAAAGATACTGCCTTCTCATCTCTTAAGAACCCTTCTCTCAAAAACCTCACTCAAGATCAGCTCAAGCAACTGGTACTTTTTCATGCCTTGCCACATTACTACTCTCTTGCTGACTTCAAAAACCTTAGCCAAGTAAGCCCTGTCAGTACTCTTTCCGGTGCTGGTGAATATGCTCTGAACTTCTCCGATGTTACGGGGACCGTACACCTCGATTCAGGATGGACTAAAACTAAAATTAGCAGTAGTATACATTCGACTGATCCTGTCGCGATTTACCAAGTCGATAAGGTGCTTCTACCAGAGGCAATTTTTAGAACTGATATACCGCCAACTCCAGCGCCGGCTCCTGAAATTAGCCCGGTTGCCGCGGATGCTCCATCTTCTGAAGTGGCTGCAGCAGGAGGGCATGCTTCTGGTACAACCCCTACAAACTCATCACACAGAATCATGAAAATGTGTATTTGGGGTCAATTTGTTCTTGCAGTTTCAACTATGATGGCGGTGCTCATGTAGAAGGGGAGGAAAAAAATGTTCATTTTATACTGAGAGGGGATATACCCACCATGTGTTCATGATCTGGTTTGATTTTCAAAGCCCTTTTTTGATTATAAATTTTGCTGAATTTTTGTAAGCGAACGAATGCTATGATCTATGTTTGATCTAATATTGCTTGTATTAAACAATGTACTATATCTTAGCATTTCAAGAGAGGAATATTAACTACTTCAAGCAAATCTCTATATCTGTTTTATTTATTTGTATATCAATTTATTTGACTAGCATTCCAGACAATACATTGAAATAAAAATATGTCAAAAATAAATATTAATCGAAAATAAGTCAAAATTTATTTTTAAAAATTTGTAATTACAAATAATTACTTGTATTATTAATAATAGTTCATATCATAATACAAAATTATTAATTATGACATTTGTTGTCGATCTTGTAAATGATTCCAACCTTATGATTGGAATATTTGGAGCAATTACATGACATTATTAGTAAAGGTCCATTCAAGATATTGTACTTTTCAATTTTTTTATTACACTAATTAAAATGATTTATTTTAAAGACCTACACTTAGCACAATTATAAAATAATGCAAGTATAATTTATTTATTGCATTAATAAGTTATTATTTTTATGAAAATAGGACAAAAATATATTTAAAAAATAATTATGATTTATATGGGATTATATATTATGATTTATATGGGATTATATATTATATTTAAAAATAAATAGTCATAGTAATAATGTAAGCTTTGCATGGGGAAGAAATGGATAGCAAAGCAAAAGCCTTCGTTTCCATCATTCAAAAATGTCTGGTCCTGTGTTCGCGGGTCTTGAAGGCATCACGCTTTTCTCTCCTTCTCCTCTCATTCATTCATTCAATTCAATTAATTCAACTTTTTCTATTTTTATTTCCACCAAAGTATCATCTCTTACTTTCTCTTTTTCTCTCTAAAACAATCATGCACCAGTCTTGATTATCGTTCTTATGATGATCGATGTTTTGACTTCTCGTAAGGTCATCTCCTGCTTTTAATGCCTTCTTTTCTTTGATGGGTTTTTCTTATTTTCTTTACCTATATTAGTTTCTCGTTAATCATGCATGTTTCTGTGCCATGAATGCATGCACACGTTACTTTTGCCTATATACACTTTTAATCTTCTCTCTATTGGTTTTTGTTATCCATTTCACTGTAATATGAATCAGTTATACGTGCAAATCTTTGCTGTTAATTTTGAATAATGTTGAAATGCTGACAATGAATTTGTGTAATGTATATATAAACAATGCTGGCGATCATCAGTTTGCGTGACTTGAAGGATTGATAGAAGGAGAAATTGCACAGAAATGTCTGCAGTGGGTGTTCTTGTTTCTGATCCATGGCTTCAGAGCCAGTTTACACAAGTTGAGTTAAGAACCCTTAAATCTAAGGTAATTATGCAGTCTGGGTTATGGTTGAATTTCTTGTTTTACTTTATTGGATTCATGTAATAAGGTTTTTATTCTAACTAAATTTCTGGTTGTTGGTTTCTAGTATGTATCAACAAGGACGCAGGAAGGTCGCGTCTCAGTAGGGGATTTGCCACCTGTTTTTGTGAAATTGAGGGCTTTCGCTGATGTTTTTAACGAGGATGAGATTAAGGCTATATTGAAGGAGTCCTATTCTAAAGAAGAAGAAGAATTAGATTTTGAAACCTTCCTCCGGGTGAGTGTTTGATGGTGAGAGTTTCTGTTGCTTCAGGTGGTACTTTCATGTATGATTGACAAATGTGTTAATGGGCAGGCATATCTAAATGTTCAAGCACGAGTACCTGCACAAGCTTCTGGAAAGAAATTGAGATATTCCTCCTCATTTCTCAAGGCGTCTACAACAACTTTTCGACATAACATCAATGAATCTGAAAAGGCTTCCTATGTTTCTCACATTAACAACTACTTAGCAGAAGATTCATTCTTGAAGAGTTACCTTCCTATAGATCCATCAACTAATGGAGTGTTTGATCTTGTGAAAGATGGCGTTCTTCTTTGGTAATCTTCTTTTTTTTGCTCTTTAAAACATGTTTTGATGGATTCAATGATACTATTTTTCATGGCCAAACTGCAGTAAGCTTATCAATGTGGCCGTTTCTGGGACTATAGATGAGCGAGCTATCAACACAAAGAAGGAACTGAATCCATGGGAGAGAAATGAGAACCACACCCTCTGCCTTAATTCTGCAAAAGCTATTGGCTGTACAGTTGTTAACATTGGCACTCAGGATCTTGTTGAAGCTAGAGTAAGTTTTTGGCTAATTCCATCATTATATTAAGAGACTTATGGTAGTCCCTCCCTCACTAATTATGGTACCAATGTCATCTCTAATTTCCATGACCATTTTCTCCATTTCTTGTGGTGTTGGATACCGCTATAAATTGTTCTTTATTTGGTTACAGCCTCATTTGGTGCTTGGATTGATTTCACAAATAATTAAGGTATCGTCACTAGTTTCAACTCTTAAGACTGGAAGACAATTGGGTCGGTTAACTTTTTAACACTGGACATTTTGTCATCTGCTTGCAACTTCAGATTCAACTGTTAGCAGATCTTAATCTGAAGAAAACTCCTCAACTTGTAGAACTGGTGGATGACAGCAAGGTTTGGTTTTAAGATGTTCCATATTGTGGTAGTGCTAGAAGATAGCAATACACGAATTGCAAAACATTTTATGTATCATATAAGAAACTTGCAGGATGTGGAGGAGCTCATGGGCTTACCACCTGAAAAGGTTCTGCTGAAATGGATGAATTTTCATCTGAAGAAAGCTGGCTACAGTAAACAGGTTACAAATTTCTCTACTGATGTGAAGGTAAGGAAGTTAGTCGACTCTGTATCATACATTTGAAATTCTAATTACTTGGCATTTTAAATGAGCATTGGTTTTTGCAGAAAGCAGGTTCTTTTAGTCAATTTGTTTGCATTTTTTTCAATGTATTAGCTTTGGAATCATATCTTTGAGCAATAATGACAGTTATGTCTGCAAAGATTCTTGCACAGAATTGCCAAAGTCTGGATTTAATGTCATTAGCATACTCAGTGGTGGAGCGAAGAATTGTTGGTAGGGGGGAAATGTTTAACTAAATGCATATAGCCAGATAGAAAAAAATTTTCATCATAAATTCTGGTAAGAGAGCCAAGGAGTAAACTGACATATACTTCTAAATCTTTTCACCATTACTCTCTAGTAGTCGGAGGCCCCCTGCCCCGGCACTGGCAACAGCATGAATACCGTGAATTGTCGAGTTTAGCGTTGTTTCCTCCCTTTGTGGCTGAAATGCATGGACATTGGAATCTGCAGGATGGAGAGGCCTATGTTTATTTGCTCGATGCTCTAGCACCAGAACTCAGTACCCCGGCTACCAAAGCTGCAAGTAACCCCAAGGACAGAGCGAAAGCAGTTCTCGAGAAGGCTGAAAAACTAGACTGTAAACGATATGTCAATGCTAATGATATTGTTGAAGGCTCCCCCAATCTTAATCTTGCATTTGTTGCACAAATTTTCCAGCACAGGTGAGAAATAAAAAAATATGAACTTCTTCGCATAGTCTTCCTCGCTTTACTCTCCTGAATCCTGTACACATTCCCAGTATAAATTATTCAATCGTGTCTCATACAAGAGTAAATTGTGGCCTGTTCTGCATATATATTGTTTTCCCCCACCAGGAATGGATTGACTACCGACCCCAAGAAGGTGTCCTTTGCTGAGAATATGGAGGATGATGCTCAAACTTCTCGCGAAGAGAGATGTTTCCGGCTATGGATCAACAGCATTGGAATTGTTACGTATGTTAATAATGTTTTTGAGGATGTGAGAGATGGGTGAGCTTTCAATGTTATTTTCCTCCCAAGCAACAGCATATTAGCCTTGTCTTTAACGGTTAGGTAACATTCATCACTTCCATTTTCTGCAGATGGGTTCTTTTAGAAGTGCTAGACAAAGTCTCACCTGGCTCAGTTAATTGGAAGCTTGCTACTAAACCTCCTATAAAGATGCCATTCAGAAAAGTTGAGAATTGCAACCAAGGAATAAAGATAGGCAAGGAACTGCTGTCTTTCTCTCTCGTCAATGTTGCTGGCAATGATATTGTACAAGGAAATAAAAAACTCCTATTAGGTTAGTTTGCTGTCCTTTTTCGTATAATATAATATGTGCTGCCGTACTATTTGGATCATTTTGCTTTGGTTTGTACATTGATTACTGACCCTTTTCACTGGTTATGGTTTTTCTCAAGTTACTGGATCTGATACGTCTTCCATTTCATTTAATGGTGTACACTTGGAACAATGAGACTTCTCCTATAAATGCTTGTTTAATTCTTACAAAATTTACAACTTGCTCATTACATGTTCTTGAATGATAGTTAAGTAAAACAAGACACTAGTAGAATGACTTCTTCTCAATATTGGCGAAGTAGTCGAATTGGACAATTACATTGCAATAGATTACAAATTATGCTCGGTTTACAGTTCGTTGCAAGATGGTGATGACAGAGAATTGATTCTTGCCTAATTTTACTTTTTTTTTTTTAAATTCAACAGCATTTCTATGGCAGCTGATGAGGTTTACCATGCTTCAACTTCTGAAAAATTTGAGATCTCACTCGTCTCATTCACAAGGGAAAGAAATAACAGATGCTGATATTCTAAACTGGGCGAATGGCAAGGTGAAGAAAGCTGGTAAAACATCTCAAATGGAGAGTTTTAAGGTAACTAATGGAAACCAATGACTTTGTTCATTTATTAACATGTTATAATAAATTATTAAAGTTTTGGGTTTTGATCTTTCTTCTCTTCTTTAGGATAAGAGCCTTTCAAATGGTATTTTCTTTCTTGATCTTCTGGGGGCTGTGGAGCCAAGGGTAGTCAACTGGAGTGTTGTCACAAAAGGAGAAAATGGTATGCCAGTTAAATTCATTCACATCATAAGATTACATATATTGGTCATTTTTGCAATTCTCTTCTTCATCTAATTTGAGTTTTGAAAAATCTGAGCATTTTAAATTGAGAGGTAGAAAGTTTTTGAATGAACCGCACTCCTTTGTATACGCTTCGGTAAGCTGAGTGAAGCTGTCTCATTTTTTGTTAACCGGTATTGCAGATGAGGATAAGAAGTTAAATGCTAATTATATAATAAGTGTTGCCAGGAAACTTGGGTGTTCCATTTTCTTATTACCTGAGGACATAATAGAGGTATGGTGTGAACCTTCAATCATCCTCTACCATTATCTGATATTTTCTAGTTAACCCACATGGAGTGATGGTTGTGTAACAGTTTTAAGTTTGTTTTGAATCCATATGGATGATAATGGCAGGTAAACCAGAAGATGATACTTACATTGACAGCAAGTGTAATGTATTGGAGTCTGCAGCATAATCCGGCAGCAGAATCAGAGTCATCAGCTGCTGAAGACAATGCCGATGCTCCCTCTTCAATCGAAGGCGATAATGATATGACAATGGATGATGCTGCTTCCGACTCCGCTATGTCTCCTTAGCTCGCCAATACCATCAGCTGAAGCTGAATTGCCTGCAAGAGTTTTTTCGCTTTTTTTTTGCCATAGAAGAAGTAAAAGTTATGTAAATTATCATTTTGCAAGTAGATTGTGTTCTTTTGGCATTCTTTTCACACAAAAATCTCACTCGATCCACGAAAAGTTTAGTTAATTTCAATTCTATACTGGTCTACAAGAACTCGATCTTGATGATAAAACCTTCATTTGTATCAATTCTTTCAAAAAAAGTCATTTTAGTTGTATATGAATTGCACAACTTTGCAACATTATATACTTTACACTCTACCATCAATTACATTGACGGGTCTCTTTATATGTGTTGTTTAGAAAGAGGACTCGATGATTATTCATTACCGGGTCCTTCTCACTATCTTTTCACATATAGTGGTAACAATAATGAACATATTAAAAGGTTCTTAATCCAATGTGGGGGAAAGGAAAGCCACTTGTAGGATGATTGATTGTTATATATGATGAGGAGCTTTGATCGAAATGTTACAGAGAACAACTGCTACTTGTCATCAAGTTTGATCGAGTTTAGCCTTCTTAATCTTTGATCAAGTTCTGCCATTACTGCTGGTTCCTGCTTTTTCCTTTGCTTTGATATGGTGTTTTTGGTCATTGAGCCTATTTTATCAAATGCCACCTGCAAAATTCCATCATGGTGGTTAGGGGTATATGAAACTAAACCGATCAATTTCAGTATAGTTTGGTCTGAAGGTTCTTTAGAATTTCCATTGGGTTCGCTTTGATTTTCAAAATTAAGAATTTTCAGTTAGAAAATCGAATAGATTAATTTGAAAAATGGAAAACCAAACTGGCCAACTTCAGTTTAAAAATTTTAGGACGTTCACAAAACCAAATGGAGCCAACCGTTTGCTCTGCCTTTAATGTTTGTGAGATAAACATTCTTTTCATCTTCATTAGTTCAGTTCAAAAAAAATCTTCATTAGTTTGCTGATAGGATGCACATCCATCCACTAAACCAAACCAAACCAAACCACTATAGAAGTCATACTGACCAAATCGACCAGACCGTCAACCAAATAAAAAAGTTTACAGAAAATATAAAAGATGGGTGGGTTTGGTTAAACCGGAAAAAAACTTGACGGAAACAGAACCAAAGACCAATTGGTTCAACTAAATTTTTTTGGTTTGGCTAAACATTTGCTCACCCCTAGTTGATGCCTCCCTGCCAGACTCATGAACGACCAAATACAAGGGAAGGGGAAAAGATATACACTCTACAACCCAAGCAGGTTCATCAGACATTACAAATGGAAGGATAATAACCTTTATGAAGTAAAAAAAAGAAGAGAATGTGTCTAAAGAAATGATCGGATACTGAGGTAGCTTACCGTCAACAGTTCGTCTGGATCAAAAAGATGGTGAGTTGTTTTCTGTAATATGTTGATTACATCACCAACATGATGAGTTAGAAGTAGCTCTTCTTCCTTCATCTGCAAATTAAAATCATAATTTCGATCATTTTCTTTTCTAGTTACTCTTAATGAAGGAAGCTTGCTTAATTATGAAAATACAGCCATACAATATGAAAGAGTTTAGCAGCACATCAATAGCACCTTAAATATAGCCAAAGCTACATGGAACAGCACATTTGCCCCTTCAAAGAAAAGAACATCCCATACTCGCAACGTTGTCTGGAAAATAACCACAAAGGTGAAGGTGAAAATTACTAATCATCGAAGAAAAGGTTTGGATAACTCTAATCCATTCTCAGCACACACAAACACACACGTAGAGGGGTCACCACTGTTCAAACCTCAGAAGGCAAGCTCTTGGAGAATAAACACAGAAACCACTCGGTGGCAACAAGAGACACATCAAACTCCATTTCCTCCAAATGTGCAGTTACACTACAAAATAATTCACCGGATTAAAATAACTGAACTTTTGGATAACAGGAAGCTAAATGAACGGGAAGTACCTTGGGCACTGCTTAGAGAGTAAATCCTTAAAGACCCTTTGTTCTACATGGCATCCAGACAAGTTATTTGTATAGCAGTCATTAACTAAGACATTTTCCAGGAGGACAGCAAGCATCCAGAAAGCATCTTCCTCTGTTTTCATCACAAGCAATAGCAGGGCCGCAACATAATTTAAACCCTGTACATAGCACAACTCTGGTACTCATTTTAAAAGCAGAGCAACTTGGTCGGTGACTAGGAATTAATTAAGAACTTAAGAGACTATGCTATGACATATACATAAATGAAGCTGGTACCTATGTAAATTGAAGTAGGAACCAAACTTTGATCATTGAACCCAAAAATGCAGGAAAAATGTGATCAACATAACCACATCGAGGAAATACTTGTGACAAGGATCTGCCACCAGCAAGTGGCAGAAGGTGTGTAGGGTGATGGCGGGAATAACAGGAATGGAAGCGACAAGAGTAGAAACCATAAGAGTATCAATTAGAGAACTAATGGTTACATAACATGGATTTCTTTTCTGCAACCCGAGTAGTGTGACATATAATGCAGATGATATAATACATCCTGCTAAACTCACCTGGCAATATCCAACATCAGAATCACGGAAAGAATACCCAACAAGTACACGTCGGAGAGCAGCATGACCCTCTGGTGTATCCAACCATGGGTGACCAGGGAAGGTTCGTGGCAGATCCTGCAAAGCATATATGAAGAAAGAATTAAACAAGGCAAAGCAATTACACAAAAAAATGAATCAGACAACATAAATTGCAAAAGAATAAAGGTACAACAAATAAACTCAACATAGAATGTACAAAAACTTAACCAAACGCTCACTTGCCCATAAGCTGATAAGCAGCCACGGCCAACGTGGTTTCATTCAAAACTACAATAATCTTAATTAAATCAACAAATACACCTATACCGTCACATTTTGAATAAGCTAAGAACAGCCATGAACTACATAAAAATACACATCTAGCAACTGATGCTTGATCTTTTATCCAATCATAAGTATTCAACTTCATCCGTGCAACATTTGAACTTGATTATCTTGATTCTAAATCTAATGGAAAGAACAAAGCAAGATTAACACTCAAACGATGCCTCTAATGATGATATCAAATAGCATAAACATGGTTTTAGTTTCATTTATAATAAATTCTATGTTTGATTAATCTAAACAAGAGAACATGCCATCTTCTTAGAAGAATTTGAACCTCCTGGTAAAGTTCTAAATATCAAAAACATCAAACTCAACCATAACAAATCCCCCAACCTTTCAGAAACATAACCATCATTCCAACTACAAACAAGTCAATCGACTTTGATCTGCTAAATCAAACTCATATAACCACAAATCTAACTCATAACTAACTGATCACAAAAGGCTAAACGTACTGCAATAAACCACAAGTATACATATTACAATGGATCATTGATCAATCATTAAAATTATACCAAAATCCCCAATACAAAACAATATAAATACAACCCATAAAGCAGACTCACATGATCAATTTGCTTTGTAGCTGTCGTAACTTTTCCTTCAACAGCTGTAGTCAAATCATTATAATAGCTATCAGGAACAGTAGATTTCTTCTTTGCAGCACCAGAAAGTGAGAACCAGACCTTAGGCCTAAGAACAGGAGGTATCCCTTTCCTGATGAGCCTCTTTAAAGTGGTAGCATTAGTTAAAGTAGACAATTTAAGAGAAGATTTCAACGCAATCCCTTCAATAATTGAACTCACTTGTGGCTGTAAATACCAATTAGCACCTTTGCTAGCCTCTAATGTCCACCAAACTTTCCCTTGTTGCCTAACTTTCTCTCTAACCTCATTCAATATATTAACATCATCCACATTTCCTTCAACTGTAAACCCGTAAAGGTCTTGAAATTTAACAGTCAAATTTGCTCTTCTTGCATGGATGCTTGGCCTCAAGTTTTGAACTTGAGGCTGGACTTCTAAAGAAACTTCACTTTTGGTATTTGCCTTTGTATCATACATATCTATTTTCTCTTCAGATCAAGAGATGAAGGTAAGGAGAAAAATGAGGAAGGGGGAAGGAAGCTTGAAACTGGAAACATGTGAAAGGGTCAACTGCTTATAGCTTTTTAAGCATGGAATTAAATTAATTCTGAAATGGGTATTTAAGTACTTGATAGAAAGAAGAATCTGAAACAAGATTCATGGCAAAAACGAAAGCAATCAAGAAAAAGAAGATAATTACAACCAAAACCCAGAAATATATATATATATATATATGTATATACATATATGGGCGATTTTAAACTGTAAACAAAAACAGACTGAGAGAAGGTAATATGAGATGGAATTTGGCGTCCATGTGGATCCACAGAAATTATCTTTCAGAATTTGGACAAACAAACCAAATGGAATGACCCAATTTTCTATGGCAAAATTTAAAGCTAATAATTATTATAACAATATAAATTATTATTATTTGTGGAGAAAATGGAACCGTCTGTTGTAGCTCATTGGTACCAAATTAATAACATATAGATAAATAATTTATGGAACTATTTTCAGATATATTTTTTTAATTTTTAATTTTTAATTGTCTTTCTCATTTATCAATTTTTTATTATATTATATTATTTGTTTGATCATAAAATGATGAGACAGGTAACAATAATAAAATATATAAAATTGTATTATTTTATGTTATGTTTTTTGTGCAATTCATATATAAATAATTATTTATTAAATAGGAACTTATAAATATATGCAAATATTAAGTTATTAATATTTTTTTCTTTTTTGAGAGTCAAAAGGACCCTTTTCTTTGAAAGTGCGTTAGGGTTCCCGTCAGCTTTGGCATATGAAGAAGGTTCCTCGTCATCCTCGGAAATGGCTCCCACTCTTCTCGTAATCTTCTTGTACATGACGCAACTAATCATTATTTATATGATTCAGTTCGTTACATGGAATTATAAATCTTCAGATCCACCAATATTTTACTAGTGCCTTTTTTCCATCCTTCCAAGTAAAGGAACTTCCAACCTCAACGTCAAGTGGCCGCAAACGTTGGGCAGTGAGCTCGTGGAATGACAATGTCGGGTGGGTCGGATATCAGGTCGTAGGTTATAGAGAAACAACATGCCAACTGCCATAACTTTCTCATTCGGAATTTGACTCCATAACCACGCTTTGTTCTTCGGTGATTCAACACGGTCACGCCTGTAGCTGTGAAAATTTACATAAGTATACCAGAACACCAGTTCTTTATAAATAATATCCTTTCATATCAAAAATCTTTAACTGAAATCTACAGTTGGGTTTGAGAAAATGAGTGTTGAAGTTTTGGATAGTGCCACCATCCTTAACTTTGTGGAAGATGAAGAAGCATTCGGCTTATCAATCAAGGATCATTTTTGCAGGCTTGATACAGACCAAGATGGTCTTCTTTCGTACGCAGAAATGCTCAAAGAGCTGCAGAGTTTGAGGGTTTTCGAAACGCATTTCGGGATTGATGTGAAGACAGAACCGGAAGAGCTAGCTCGAGTATACGGTTCCCTGTTCGAGCAGTTCGATCATGACTTGAATGGGGCAATAGATTTGGAGGAATTCATGATGGAAACAAGGACGATGATGCTGGCCATGGCTAAAGGAATAGGGCTGTTGCCTGTTCAAATGGTGTTAGAAGAAAACAGTCTCTTGAAGAAAGCTGTGGACAAGGAGTGGGCCACTTTTGCTCTTAGCGTAACTATGTAACAGCTTAATATAAAGAAGAAGCTTTGCTCTGTCAATTGTAAGCCAAGCACTTTGAACCATTTGCATTGAAAATGAATGATTTCTCTATCTTTAATCAGTAAGTGAAGTTTCGACTCGACCAGTTCAATTCACCAACCCAACCAGAAATAATAATAAACCAACTTAATGAAAGTATAATTAAATCAATCAGCATAATCTGTATTTGCCAGTGGGTGTTTCGAGAGAAGAAAATCGATGGATCTCAAACATAAAAGAGGTATTTAACTGAAGATCCAACTCGACACATTTCAATTTATTATTTCGCTCAATGGTTTGTATTGCAATTAATAAATTAGGTTCATGGAGAGAAAACCGTTCAATCCATTATCCAAACTCACAAAAAATTACTGATATTTTTAAGTAACATAATGACATTTATAATAATAAACTGTTTTCCAAATTTATTATTTTTTATTAAATTGATATTAACTAAACATATATTGTAAAACATATAATGACTAGTTAATAACATTAAATTAATTTTATATATTATTAGAAAAAAAAATTGATTAATTAATTAACCAATAAATTTTGGTCTCATCAATGAAATTTTTTGATTAATTGATTCAGTAAAATTTTTGTCCATTCAATTTATTGACTAATCAAAGCTACCCTACCTTCATTCCTCTTTTTTTTTTTTTTTGACTTCTACCTTACCTAATAAACAATTGACCTCATCCGGTCGGATCCAGGTTTTTGCAAACCACACCCACCGGAATTGGATAGAAGCAAGTAACCACCGGCCAAAACCAGACTCGGGTTTCTGGAAACCCGAGGCCTAAAGCATATGTTCTTGTTCTACGCCACCACTCAGCTACCACTACTTTATCCTTGTCTAAAGCTAAAGAATATATTTGAAGAATAGCCACATCAGATCTGATAGAACAGAACCAAACAAGGTCAAACAATTTGCGCCCATATTTACATACACACACACACAAAAAAGCTAGTAGCTCGGAAAAGATGGTTGGATGTAACTGGAAAAGAACAGAAAACCTGTATTTGTAGGCACATGAAGTTCCTTTCCAGTTTTGTAGCTTGACAATCGCTACAGCAAGTGAATGGGAGGGGTGAAACCAAAAAATTGTGAAACCAAAAAATATGGCCATGAAACTGGATTTTGCAGGATAAAACTACAAATAATAACTGCAGTTAGCATCTTAAATTCTATTGAAACGACAAATCACTTCAAGATTTTGAAATTAGGGCCACAATCTGATGCAAGGAAGAACGTAAAGTAATGGAAAGTTTGGAAGGTTATCAAATTATAAATCCTTCCATTTTGAAGTGTTGAAAAAGTGGGGGGCTTCGAGGTATATCATACCTCGCGGAAACCTTCAAAACCCAGGTTCTTTCCTCCCAAACAACTCTCAATACCTTGTGAACCTTTACTCTACCTTCTAAATCCACCCACCTTACGATTTGGAAAAGCATACACCATTAACAGAAGCTAAATATTCATAACAATAAGACATGAGATAGACTGGAAGTGACAACAAGCATTACATGAGATATAACCAGTAAATCATCTCACCTGCCCATTTATGAAACACCAGTCCTCATTCAGGCATTTAATATCATCATCATGATCACTCAAACATAAAAGTTAAAAATAAAAGTTAGCTCAAGAACACTAGATTTTATCTATATCTTCATCTTCAAACTCAATATAATCATCACCAGCACCCTCATCCTCCTCATCAAGACCTCCAGCAATACCCTCATTGAGACGGGTACTCTCAGGAAGTTCACCATAAGCCTTTAGAAGCCTAGCTTCATCAGGCATGTATTTCAGGATGACATCAGCTTTGTCATCCTGATAATCACGAAGACCAACAAGTATTATATCACCGGCTGCAATCCATACCTTCTTGTGCATCTTCCCGCGAATGTGACAAAGACGTTTGGTGCCATCAATACACATGGCTTCGCACCGGCCGTTGCCAAGCATACGAAGAACTTGAGCATACTCCTGCCCGTCTTCTTTAAAGATAAGCTCTCGCTTTTCATCATCTGCTTCATTCTTTCCTCTCTTCCTATTCTTTCCTCCCTTTCCCTTGTTCTTAGGCATGGTATCAGATACTACTGCAAGACAAATACCTAAATCAATCATACATATGATATTGCTGACACCAATCTAAATAATTGATTGTTTAGCTTCAATTTCACCCAAAAAAAAAACATTTTAAAAAAAATAAACTAAGTAAGGGCAGCTTAACCTCAACAGTGGTTCAAATTAGCGTGAAATTTAATTCAAGGTTCAGTACATAAAAGATTGATCGGCAAACAAAGATTCAAAAGTTTATAGTTTCTTCTTACCAAAGAAAAAAGTTTATAGTTTCTAGAATTGTTAACATAACAATAAAGAAGAAGAAAAAGAAAAATCTAAACATTAAAAATTCCACAAAAAATCAGATCAAAGGGTAAACAAATCAAGAAAACAACCCCAAAATAAATTCAAATCAATCGATACTTAAAACTATATATATGTGATAAGGAATTATATCATACAACAGTCATCAAAAAGAAAAGGACGAAGAACAAGGAAAGATACCTCAATAACGTTGGCTTAGAAGAGACCGTAAAGACTAAAAATAAAACAAAAAATGAAATCAAAGAAAAGAAAATAAAGAGAAAGCTTTGTAGAGATTGAATCTGTGACTTCTATTGCAAATCTGGCGAGCCCTAGCATTTTATTCTGACGCAACCTAAAATCCGATTGTATTGGATTCGGGTCATGGGCTTAAGGGATATACGTGTAATTGTAGAAATTTGATTTGTCTTTCTCGTCAAGGAAAAACCAAGACAATTATATCTTAATAATTATTTTACCTATAAAAATAATTTAAGATTTAAAATTTTTTTTGAAACTTTAATAATTAAATTTGTTGTTTTAATTCGTTAAAAATGAGAATTTAAAATAAACATAATTTATTAGATTAGATTAAATCTAATTTATTAAAATGACATTAATAATTATTACAAATATAAAGATATAAAGATGCATTAATGCAAAATGGTTAAATCTCAAAAATTTTAAAAATAATTAAGAATGAGTGAATACTTAAATATTTGTTAATTTTTAGAAAAAGATAAATGCTTAGTTCATTTTTATTTAAATAATTAGTTCTAAATATTTCATATAGAAATAATTATGTGTATTATTTAAAATTATAAATCTGTGATATGTTTTAATTTTACATGCATAAGAAATTCAAACAGTGGTGAATGTTTTTATTAGTCACAAATGAAGGGATCAAATATGACCCTAATAATCTCCTCCTTAGGACTCGCTCTTGATTCCATCCTTTCCCAAACTCCCCCATCACCCACCCAACAGCACAAATAATAATGAAACAAGGGAAAGAGATCACTTCATTTTTGTGGGTCATTCTCTCCCTCTCTTTCTTCTTCTTCTTCTTCTTCTGCCTTCTTTTAAATCCATTCATTCTCTCTACTTCTAAAGGATCTGTATTCACCACATTTTTTGTTCTTCTGTTTTTCAGGAATGTTATAATTCAATTATCTCATACAAGATCTAACCACCAAAGGTATTCCTTGCTTTCTCCAAGTATATACACTGCCTTTATTCTATAACAATTCGACGTCCAATAAAATTTTCCAATAATAAGCTTCAAATATTTTCATGCTTATTAATACCTTTCCACTTTCTATAATTATTCTTCTGATTTTTCAGATTTATAAATATATTCCCTTATAACTGTTTTTTTTTGTTTTTACATTTTAATTTTCAGTTTTTTTTTTTGTTCCTATTTGTGCATGTAAGTTAAGATCAACAGATGTCAGGAGACTTAGCTGGCTTAACTCTCGAGGCAATATTAGGAACATCAAGAGGAAATGAAAAGCCAGCGCCACGTCCACCGTCGCCCCCACCACCAATATCCCCGCCGTCCGCTAGAGAGATGAACAGAACACTTCTTGATATAATTCGCGATGAAGAACCGAACGGCTCGTTATTCGGCAAAGACAAGAAAAGTTGGAAAACTTTTAGAGATCGGCTCCGTCTTAAGCGAGCCGGTGCTGCCTGGACCTCCACTATTCATGTTCCTGCTTCCGATATCCCTATCCAGAATAGGAATAATGCCTTCAACAACGTGAATACCGGCAATTCTGTACGCACTAGATCTTTAATGTCACGAAGAACTTCTGTTCGTTACACAACCCTTTCTCCCTTCGAAGATAATGTTGATGATGTCAATGATCATGAGAATTATGATCAGTCGATTCCGAATTCTGGTGGAAAACCTTTCATGGTGCGACGGATATCATCTCGGTACGGAGTGCCACCATCGAGGGATGATAACATTCAAATTTTTAGAGATGAGATTCCGTCGCGACATTCATCTCGTAAGCATGAATGGCCGTATACAGACGGCGAAGAAAATGAGGCGGTGGCGCGTGATGGTGTAGGTGCAAATAGTCGTCGTTTTGGAACTGTAGTGACGGAGGAGAGAACGTTGTCTGCAAGGGAAGCAGTGGCGGCACAGGAAGCTGCAGAGGCAGAGGCCGCGGCTGCTGCTGCAGCGGCGGAGGAGGAGGAGGAGGAGGAGGTGGAGTATTCTTCAGACGAAGGATATGAGGCAAGAGAGGAAGGAAAGCCGGTGAAAATGTCGTTGATGGATTTGTTAGAAGAGACAGATAGGCAAATGGGAGTCGTGGGGTCGAAATACGCTGTGGGAGAAGATGAGGAGGAGGAGGAATGCGAAGAGGATGATGAGGACGATGATGGGAATGGAATAGAACATACATGCTGCGTATGCATGGTTCGACATAAAGGCGCAGCATTTATCCCCTGCGGTCATACTTTTTGCAGGTTGTGCTCAAGAGAGCTCTATGCGCAAAGGGGTAACTGTCCTATATGCAACGGCTTCATTGCAGAAATCCTCGACATATTTTAGGTTTTTTCCTTCTCAAATAAATAAACCAACAATTCTGTTTTCTTTCTTTTTTATTCCTTCTGTAATACTACCGTACAATTTGTAGACTCGTCAACATCATAGATCAAATACTTCAATTCTACCATAAATTTGAGAATAATTATGTTAATTATTTTGCATGAATAAGATAAGAGGGTGATTAATCATATTATGACATGTTTTAGTTCAACGTTAATTGCTTTATATGTACTAATCCATCAAACCATCATTGGCCAGGACAGGACAGCTTTTGTCTAGTATTCATGGTTTCTTTCTGCCATTAGCAGTGGTAGCTCCTCCCCACTTTCAAGCCCTCTTGGGTTTGTTCTTTCTCGTTGTATCAGTTTAGTGTATGATGTCCAAAGTAGTTTTGTGATCAATGATTAGCTCTTTTTTTTTTTATTACTAATCCATTGAAATTTCGGTCCCTTAATCGATTAAAATGATTAGCTCCTTTCGTTGTGTTTTATAATGCATGTATAAAGTTTTCTTTCTATGATGGGTCGTAGGATTAATCGGTTTGGTTCAATTAAAGTTAATCTATTTTAACTAAACCAACCATTCATTTATTAAATTGAAGAAAAGAACAGAAGAAAACGTGAACCTCGCACTTCGGGTCCTTAAATCTGAAAGCAGATTTTACTCGGGTGGTTCCCAAGTCCAGCCCGTATTATTAGTTAATTTAACACATTGTTGTTACGTTAACATCAGAGGGGTGGTGGCGCAGTTGGCTAGCGCGTAGGTCTCATAGCTTCTGAGTTATCCTGAGGTCGAGAGTTCGAGCCTGTCTCACCCCATTGTTGGAAATTTTTTTAATATTTCTTTTCATGTTTTTTACGAGTAATATTTAATTATTTAAATATTGATTTTAAATAATAATATTCGATAATAATAATGTTTCATGTTTAAATATGAATAAAAAAATTAATTTATAACAATTAAAAATCAAGAAGATTAACTTTTTATCAATAGAAGATTAACTTTTTATCAATCATTTTAATAATTTTTAAACATTACATTATTTTAAAATTTATCAAATAATATAATTTAAAGAAATATTATTTTAATTAGATTACAAAATGAAATATTACTTGAATCATTAATACTAAACAAGACCTTAGATTGATGTTCATCTTAGGATGAGTGAGGTATAATGATAAATTTGATTCAAATAAATAATAAAATCCTTTCTTGAAGTTTGACATAAAATTTAGGGGGCAAATTAGAATTTTTACAGAAATTAATTGGTTGTAAAATATGGATACCAAGAAAACGACAGATGAAACATTTAAGAAAACGGAATAAAAAAAATTATAATTAACGAAAAAACACCTAATTAATGCATCCAACACTCCAAATTTATTTTTAAAAATTCAATACAAATTATATTTCCTATATTTGTAAATTAGTTTTTATTAATCATATTAAGCTTCCATATTCAAGAGAATAAAAAAAAATCACATACATGCATGCATATTGCAGCTCCAGTAGGGTGAAAATAGTAGCAAATACTTCATGAACATTGATGTATATATATGTATATATATATATGTATATATTTATGTATGTATGTATATATATAAGCATTAATGGTAAGAAAGGGGAGCACCTCCATTTCTGTTGGAGAAGGTTATGAATGCGGTTTGCCTACTTCATCAAGAACTTGTTCGGGGCTGCTTTAATGGTGGTTGGAACCTGCTACCACATTTATGTTTCCATTAACTCTCTTCCTCCTCCTTTTCTCATAAAAATCTTTTTATTTCTTGTCTTTTTCAATTCGTTTGCATGCATCTTCCATCTACCTTTCCTTTTCTGCTTCATGAGCTTTTCATTCATCTCTCCATATATCCACCGTGTGTGTTTTTCTCAGAAATTCATCAAAAATGGCATCGATTTAGTTATTTTCTCTTCCCAGATTTATCATGAAGACAATTAATTAATATGCTTTTGTTTGGAAAAAAAAAAGGAAAAATAGCAACAATAATGTTGACTTCAACTAAAATTAGTCGAATATGCTTTATATATAAATTATTAATTTGATTTAATAAATTATAAGTAAAAACCCACCTGACTGGCAGAGAAAAGGATATGTAATTTATTATCATAAAGATAAGGGCATGAACAAACATTTTGGTTGGTATCAGTTGATTAAGCCTGTCAATAACCAAAGACATATATTCTTATATTCTTATATGATTTAGATTTATCGTATAAAATTATAAATTTATGAATATCATAGTAATTATATAATAATTAATATAAAATTAATTAATATTTAATACATATTATTATAGTATTAATATATCTATAATTTTATATCAAAAAAATAATATGAATATTAAATTCATAATTTATAGGAAAATATTAAAAAAAGTTTAAAACAAACTGAATTTGCGGTCAATTAATAAAAAAAAAGATGGATGAGTTGATTATAGTTATATTCTAAAAACAACAATATTTATATTAGATTTCCATTTCCAATCCAACATCTTGTCTTGTCTGATCTAAAATATTTTATTTTAGAATTTTTATAAAAATAAATATTGAAAAAATCTTATTAGTATAAATAATTTTTATCAAAGCTATAATCAATTGTATAGCTTCGTATTTACGTCATCTCAAAATCGTTAACTCTGTATATAATATTAAATTTTTTTTTAAAATATAACATCAATTCATTCATATATTTCATTTTTTTAACATTAATAATTACTCTTTGTTATTTTTGAAATTCATGTATATTATATTTGTATGAAGAAAAACTAAACAAAACTCCACCCACTTTCCACCAGTATTTATTCATCACAAGCCAACCCTCACAGATTGAACTGACAACATAAAGAAACGAAGACAAATACCTTCAAAACAAACAACAAATGGCAACAAAATACAGTTCTTTGCTAGTAGTTTCTCATTTTCTTGTACTAGTCTCCACAATCCAAGCCAAAATTCCTGCTATTATTGTATTTGGAGATTCATCTGTTGATGCTGGGAATAATGACTACATCCCGACTGTCGCCAGGAGCAACTTCGAGCCCTATGGCAGGGATTTTCTGGGCGGCCGACCTACCGGAAGATTCTCAAATGGCAGAATTGCTACTGATTTTATATCCGAAGTAATGGGCCTAAAACCAACTGTTCCTGCCTACTTGGATCCTTCTTATAACATCTCAGACTTTGCCGTTGGTGTTACTTTTGCTTCTGCTGCCACTGGCTATGATAATGCCACTTCTGATGTGCTTGTAAGTCCTCGATTAATCATTGCCGCTGATCTCTAATTTCATCTTCTTTGTAAGATCAGAAATGATCGAGTTAATGTATTATTGCAGTCCGTGATTCCACTATGGCAGCAATTGGAATTTTACAAAAACTATCAGAAAAGACTCAGAGAGTACCAAGGAGAAGCAAAAGCAAGCCAAACGATAACCGAGGCATTGCACCTGATAAGCGTAGGAACAAACGATTTCCTGGAAAACTACTACGCAATTCCAGGCGGAAGAGCAGCTGAATACAACATCACACAATACGAAGATTTCCTGTCAGGAATTGCTGAAAATTTCGTCAGGAAATTGTATGCATTAGGAGCTCGGAAAATATCCCTTGGTGGGTTGCCGCCAATGGGTTGTATGCCATTGGAAAGATCATCAAATATCATGGGTGGCAGTGAATGTCTGGACAGATACAATAAACTGGCTTTGGACTTCAATGGCAAATTAAGCAGCTTGGTGGTGAAGCTCAATGGGCAACTTCCTGAAATCAAACTGGTCTTCTCAAACCCGTATAATATTTTATTGCACATCATCAAAAATCCCCAATTTTACGGTAAGTTCTTTGCTATATTAATTTTTTTTAAAATTAAATAAATATTTATGGAAGAAAACTCCCATTTCAACATCAAAACGAATTATTGCTTTTAAAATAAAATCTGCATGATTCTTACATTAAATATATGAAGAGAACATGGACAAATAGTTTCATGGAAGGTGTCAATTTCTCCTGACAGATGGCTAAGTTTCGGACTCAAACAGTAAGAACCAGGCAGGGTGTTGTTAGTAGTTGATAGATATTCAATGTCTTCACACTTGAATAGGTGCATTGCTTCCTACATTTACACGCTCATTAACTCTACAATTGACCCCGCCATTATTATTATTTACTTGAGTTTCTAGTTCCATTACTGACTCGGTATATTTCATTGAATTCGAAACATGAAAATACATATTTAACTTGTTAAGACAAGTTAACAACACTGTAAAGTTGAATTTAGAATAATGAAAGAGATAATGGTGATGGCAGGGTTCGAAGTGACATCGGTAGCATGCTGTGCAACAGGGATGTTTGAAATGGGGTATGCATGCGCCAGAAACAATCCATTTACGTGCATGGATGCAGATAAGTATGTGTTTTGGGATTCTTTCCATCCTACCCAGAAAACTAACCAGATCGTTGCTAATTATGTCGTCAGGCGTGCCCTTTCCCCCTACATTTAATAATCTTCTTCTTCCACATTTTTCTACATTTTCTGTCTTCCTATATAATATATATATATATATATATATGTATGCATGTATGTATAACTTTTGATATTACCCCACTTTGATAAATATATATTATAAATTATATTCTTAATTAGTAATGTTTCGTTTGGTTATTTAGTTCTTAATTAGTTGCTGATTATGTAATTTTTTAAGATATAAAATTATTATTTTATCTAGATTTGTAATTTTTTTCATGTTATAATTAGAATTAAGAAAAACATATAATAAAAAGGATGAAATTAAAATAAATGAATCAAATTGAATAAGATAAATTAATTAAAATTTAAAAAATTAAATAAATAAGTTACAAATAAAAAATATATATAATTCTGAATTAATATCTTATTATGTCATCCAATGAAATGCCTTAAAAGTTGAGATATACAATTTTAGATTTTTTAGTAGCTCCTATGCATTCATTTAAATATTGAAAAATTTATGTAAAAAATAAATATTTTTAATACTATTTATTTTATTTTTAAAATTTAAATTCAAAATTTTTTATTTGAAAATATAAATTCATTCTTAATGTATTACGGTTATATTATATGAGTTTGATTGAAGTTTTTCATCATCATCTTCATGAGAGACATTAATGGGGGAATTTGGTTGCAAAATGATTTGGTTTGCTTGGAGGATTACTCATTTATAACTGTAATGTAATCGGAGATAATTAAAATCTTATTGAATTATCTCTCTATTTCTTTTATCAAAATCATAATTCATTTGATTCATCGAGGATCATGAGGAAGTTGAAGATGTATATAGCTATTCATTCCTCAAAATTACTAATTTAGACAGTCCTAAGTTCTTATATTCTTTATAAGAAGAGTCCATCGAGTTTAGCAATCGGTTCGACGTCGTCATGATAACATAAGAACATACTTTTCAAGAAAAAGAGAAGTTTCTTGGTGTAGTTTTATTTTGTTGGCTAACAAACAGAAAAATACGTAAGCTCCCGTAGGAAAGGTTACAAAAAGACGTGTAAATGATGAAGAAACCGCCAAATAAAAGCATAAAGAAGGCTTCATGAAATGAAAATGGGAAACCCATCTTACAGTCATTTCCATGTGATTCAACTATTCTTTTGCTCTTATAATAATGCCCAAACACACGGCTCAAATACCCCACACAATCCTCCGCCAGTAGCAGGGAAAATTCACAAGAAAGCAACATGGGAAACGTAGCAGAGGAGAAGGCCAAGATAGTACAGAAACTTGTGATGAAATGCAGCAGAAAATTGAAGAAAATGTTGCTGCTGTCAACATTCTTTAGCATGAGATGTCATCCGGACGTTCCATTTTCAAGTTCAAATCCTCAGGCTGTTCGTTGCGAAGAGCTGTTCTTGTCATCAGAAGGGTTGAATTCCAGGATTACTTGCTCTGATGATGATGGCGGCGGCAATGATCATGTCATAGAGGCTCATATTTCAGCCCAGAAGCATTTCACTTTCAGACCAAATATCTATCTTTGAGAGATACTTGGAATGTTCCTTTTATATATAATACTGAATTCTCAGTATAAACAACCATGGTTTTTCCTTTCTTGTGGTACCGATGTGTGTGGCTCTTTCAGTACTAACACGATCATGTAGAAAATTAATCAATATATTATAAATATTTAATATATTTAATGTAAATTATTACTGATAAAATTGATAATAAAATATTTTATAAATAGTTATTAGTTATTTAATTACAATTGAAATTCATAACAATACATGAACGTACTAATATTAATTATTTCATTACACTGTTACTTGTTGCAGTATATCCATGGAGGAACGTTATTTCAGGATGCTTCACAGCTTTGCGCTATGAAGCTGTCGCTTCAACAAAGGGCGAATATATTCGTTGTAGCCGTCAGGAACGATTGTATCGTTTAGAGGATCCTTCCACGCTTCCTCGTAGAGTTTTGGATACACATTCCCGTCGTAGCGACCAAGAACCGAGCCAAGGTAATGATCAGTGTAGTTAAATGCATCAACAAGTGCAATTGCATTGGGACGGAGCTAATCCGTGAATTCAAGCAAATAGAAAAAATAAGAGGATACCCAAATCAACTTGGCTAACTTCTATCGCAAGTTAGTTGAGATCGGCATACGGTGTATAGGAGACCACAAATGGGATAAACAAAAGTTGAGTATTTGAAAATGCTAACTGACCTGGGAATATAGAGATCTGAGTTGATCATTTGCAAGTGAAGCTTGCTTGGGTGTGATGCATCCGGTGGAGAGAAAGTCACCTTGATGTTTGTGGAGAAGGTTCAAAGCATAAACGTTGCAGAGAATCTGCAACTGTTGTTTCACACCTTCCCCTGGGATATCTTGTTGCAGTTTCTCAATAAACCTGGATTCAAAAAGAAGATCGATAAATTTGTATCCAGTAACAAAAACAGAAGAACCAATAGTGAGCAGATCAACATAAAAACTGGTGTTCTAATGCAAACGATTAGGGTATATTCCAGTCTCAAAGATAAGACTTCCACAGCCATCTCTTCGCATTTTGGTCAAAAAATCAGATTTGAGTTGTACATGTAAATAACTACATCAGGAAAGATGAGCTTTACTTGGAAACGACGATCAATTGGCAATGAGCAACAGCAGCCTCAACTAGATCAGCTGACAGTTCTGCAAAGGCTGAGAAAACAAAGATTAAGCACACAGAATAGGTTGAACGAATAACAAAGAAATTGTCAACCTAAGAAAGGCGGAAAAGAGGGAACTTGAGAGTTTTTCTGTAGAACAATAAGACCAGAATTTTCCATTTCTTAATTAAGTGCTGAAAATGAATTGATAATTCAATTCTAATTGGTTTTTTCAGAACACCATTAATGTATTCTGGTTACGATATATGTGAAAATACTTGTACAACAGTAGCTGATTGTGGGCTCGGGAACTGCGAGAATAAATTTCCCTACTTCAGGAACAACAAATGGTCTCAAGTTGGTACGTAT
This sequence comes from Dalechampia spathulata, assembly GCA_948192965.1. Taxonomy (NCBI): domain Eukaryota; kingdom Viridiplantae; phylum Streptophyta; class Magnoliopsida; order Malpighiales; family Euphorbiaceae; genus Dalechampia; species Dalechampia spathulata. The sequence goes on along the minus strand of CANYBF011881914.1, from coordinate 48,125 downwards.
AAATGATCGTGTGCACATAGTCGCACACAAAATCGCATACGCCAAAAACATTAGATGCATATTCCTAGATCATGTCACAGAAAGTATACCCTCCTCAGAATTTGGACACTGATTAACGCTTTGAGCACAGGTAACACACATCCTTGCAGCCCTGGCTTCAAATGCCTCCAGTACTATTGTAGGCTTTAACCAATCGTCGGCTGCAATACATGAAATAATCATCAGTAACTTCAGTACACCAATTTAGTGCCTGGGAAAGTTGGTAGAACATGGTTCTCTAAAGCGCAACAGGCTTAAATTTTTATCAACTAATATCAAACAGCAACAATATTTTAAGCAATTCTATTCAGGAAGTTTAATTGTATTGTTATATGCTGTACTTTCCATTGCTGAATTATCCACAAAATGTTGAAATAATTTAATGACAGCATATGGCAGGATATTGAAAAAGAAAGGAAATACACATAATCAATACCCTTTTGAACACCACAATGACACTGCAAAAGATGCTTTGCTCGTGCCATATAAGCTGTTGTCCCGACCGGCTTCTTTCCAGAATCCAACTGAGAAACGGTCTTCATGAGATATCTTGCAACCTAAGATGGAATTTTGAAGTATGAAATCAGTAACAGTTCAAAAAAAGAATTTCGAGAGGATCCAGCGAGCCAACCCCCCTGAAAGCATAATAAGAAAATGCCAGTTATTCATGGTTCAAGCGTGCCCAAAACTAGCCTTAATAAATAAGCACGTTGGGTGCAACCAATAGACTTCCATTATACTTCCACTTCAAAAGATAAGAATGCTGAGTTTAATCAATGGACTGGGTCATTTTTGAAATTTGTCATCCAATTTAATAAAATTTCAGAAATTGTCAAGAAAAGAGCACTTTCCCTACACGTATGCTTGAAATACTTATACAGGCTATAAGTTGGAAATTTTAGTTCTGAAAAGCTCAGTTGTTTAGGATCGAGTTTCACCTTAAAATACCAAGATAGGTATTCATATGATTCTTCGAGTAAAGATGAGATTGAATGCTCAGGAAAAAAAAATTAAAAGGAAAGATCCTTATTCAGAGAAAGTTGTTTTTCTTTTTTGCTTTCTCCTGTTTGTCATTCATCATTGCTTGATTCCACATCTTGCTCCAGACCTCCATGATGCCATTAAATTCGATTTGTTCAACTTGATTATCAAAAAGAAAAAAATGCGTTCACATACCTGTAAAAGCAGCACAACATTGTCTCCTTCATATGTACAGGTGGGAACAAAAAGAGCAAACAATTCTGGAAGCGCACTGGCACTAAGATAACCATGTCCACCACAAAGTTTCCTACATTCTTCAATGGCATCCTGCAGCAAAAATCACCTTATCTAAATATATTACATTTTTATCTTTTTTCTTGTTTTGATCTTTTTAAAGAATATTCAAGAAAAAGAAAATTCACTTGGGGATAAGAATCGGCTACAGTGACATACAGCAGTGAAGGAAGTAGTCAAGGACTTCAAGCCAGCAGTACATGCATGAACCTCAGGCAATGTTGAGAAATGATTAGCTTGCAGCCTTTCTGTTACATCGGTATAGAGCCATTTCAGCCATTCACCAACAAATCTGAAAGCATAGGCAGATGCCAGCAAGGGAAAGAGTCTACTTTGCTGAGTTTTGTAATCAATCACCTAAAACAGAGTAGATGATGAGGACATAAGTCAATCAACTAAATATTGATATCATTTATAGCAATTAATGGCAAGAAAATATCTAAGTGAACTCCAATCCTGAAAAACCTAAACAGGGTTTTTCAACATTAGCTATCAAAAATGAGTATAGAAATGGTCACTTCAACAGGTAATGACTGATGGTACTTAACGCACACCAGTCACAAGAGCAACTAAGTTGTCGGATTCTTCAGAAGTTACCAATCCTGCAAGTTATGGCCGTACTTGCAAGTGAATATCTCCTACAAAAACTCCTGTCATAACTTTCGTGAATCAATAGTAGATCTTGATAGTAGACATTCAGCATTGTGCCTCAAATTCAAGAATATGATAGGAACTAACAGCACAAGGGTTTTAAACAACGCCATAAGGCCGGCAGGTAACAGTCTTAATGAAGCAGAAACAACACATATACATTCTGGGGATGACTAATCAACTTTGACAGGTGTACTGGCAATAAGGACCAACGTACAACCAGCAAGGACTTATGTGGAGCGAGATAAAACCATGTAAAATTAAATAAATTTCTTCAATGCTCATTGAGATTAGTGATTTTTGTACTTTATTTATTTCTAATTACAATTTCAATAAGGACAATATATTGATATTATGTATTGAACTCTTCATCCTCAACTTTTTGGTGCATTTTACTAAATGTTATTCTTGAGTTCCCAATAGCAGCAACTGATATGACTCTTATACCATTAAATTTACGCCAGTATTGAACAATTTACAATATCATTATTTAAAACTCTAATCAGCGCATAATTTAACAGCAGCATAATTATTCAAAATTCATTCATAGCTTCAAAAGCATATTCCATCAATGAAAGATTTCACAAAAACAAAAATAGAGTATCATATGAAGAAAATACCTTACTCTCAATACCACCATCCTGAGAACCAAATTGTCTACGAACAGCACTGTACCTTGTAGCTATACAAACTGCCCGCGATAAAGCAGTGGAAGAATTAACAACAATTGTTTGTCGCACAAACACCATTGTACTGTAATTTAATTGCCGTGGAACACCGGATTGCACACATTTTCCTTCTCTTGTAACCTGTAAAACTCTGTAACATTTGGAAAAATAAAAACTTCAGCTGAAACAAATGAAGATTTCGGTATTAGATGGTAGGATGTTAGTTAGGCTAGAGTAGCAGCTAGAATACCTACCAACCATTTGATTGCAGTTTCTGAAATTACCGGTAATTCAAAATTACCAACCAAGACAATATGAAGAAAAAAGTGAAACTTAAACTCCCATGTAATGAAGAGAGAGAGAGAGAGAGAGAGAGAGAGAGGTGCTGATTACAAACCGCATCAACATTTGGTTCCTTGGGATGCGCACATGATCAAATCTTAAAAGACCATTGTCCATGGAATTATATGCTCCACTCCCAAATTTCATTCCAATATCACCAATAGTTATGCCTGGAAGAGGCATGTGATCATTCATACTTCGAAGCTGGACAATAAAGCCTGAAATTGAAATGTGAGCACATAAACTCTCAGAAGACAGATTATATTACATGAAAGTTAAAATAATAGATATGGGTACTTACCATGCACACCATGTTCTCGTCCTTCAGTTATAAGACGTGCATAAATAATCGCATGGGTAGAAACTTTGCCCAATCCACCTGGCCACCACTGCAAAAAAGAAAAAGCAGAACCTCCATTCATACAAATGAAAAATCAAACTTATTTGATGTTTATTTTACACATCCATTATCAGTTTACATTTCTGAGAATCATGAAGCAATCATCTTAGTAGAAAGACACAAACATATCTCCTAAGTATGGCATTATGATGATCATATCATAAACTAATCAATTTATCTCAAGTGATCTGGAAAGACTCTTAACCAAATAGTTTACTCACTTTGCTTGAAGTCAATGTAGGACTATGGATGACAAATTCATCTGTCTGAGAATCAAAAGTTGCAGTGGTTTCAAGCCCTTGAACATTCGATCCATGACCAAGCTCAGTTTGTGCATAACAACCAATGATCTGCATCTTATATGCCAAAGGCAGCCACTTTTGGTGCTGCTCTTCAGTGCCCTGTCCTTTAATTGCTGGAACAAACATTCCCTACAGACGAGCATGGACATAGAGATAGAGATCATTAAACACATTTTCCACAATAAGGGTGCTTTTAAAAATGAATATTAGAGATCAACATGCGAGAGATTACCACCTTGACATAACCAATAGCAATAACTCTCAATACCAGATCCATCCATATTCCATTATATATATGGACAAATTTGTTCAAATAAATATATATGGACTAAGCCCATGAGATTATTGTACTTTGAATTTCAAATATATAATTTGTCCATAATCTTTTGACAGACATTTTCATAGATTTGATATAATGGACATGGGATAGGTAAATATTTTCCTTAAGCTAAATATTTATGATACAAAAATCTAGAGAATATCCATTTGGGATTGGTATTTTAAAAATTGCTTTTCTTTTTTCTTCGAAGGGTTTGGAAAAGTAGAAAGAGTTTCAAGACAGACAAGGAATATTATTATAGCATACCCAGTGAAGATCAGCATAATTAGGTTGATCCACAAGAGACCTTAGCTTCCTGGCCTCTTCTTCTGCAAATAAAAAACTCTCATGAGTGTTAAAGAAAACAGTAAATCAAAACTTTAATGACACTATTGAACTACTGAAAACCAAAAACTAATTATTAATGAAGACACACCCACCAGAAAGGCCAAGTTCATTGACAAGTTTCCATACATGAGCAGCTTTCTTCAGTGTGTTCTTAAACAATTCTTTTCTACTTAGCGTAACTCTATTATCCTTTCGAAATGCCTAAAAACAAAGGGGAAAACTTGTGATCCTGATACAAAGGTATGCGACCTGAATCCAACGCTGGGAATGTGCGCGCGCGTGTGTGTGTATAAGCAAGCGCAGCTAACTAACATGGCGCCGGAGAAAGCAAAGGTACTGATAACTTGAAAATCGAACAAGTTCATCAATAATATTAGCTTTTTAGATGCTAAAGTTCAATTACAATCACATCAAATGGTATAGGATATCACTAAAAGAATAGTCAAAAGAAAGGACAATTCAAAGTTTTACAGGATTGCCGGCAACGAGACGCGCCATACGATCAGTGAGGTCCAAGGCATGGCGGGAACCAGCCCAGACAATCTTCATCTCGTCTACATCGAACTGCGCTTTGATTCTCTCGTCGGCTAAGTGGTCTAAGCCGTCCATTATCGGTCCCGGTGGAAGAAAGGAAATGAGAACAGAAAAGACAGGAAATCAGCATTGCATTTTGACTCGCAAAGTATGTTAAAAAATATATATTTGTTTAAATTTGGAAAAATTATATTAGAGGTCCCTAAACTTTTCCAAATTTTTAATCTGATCCTCACTTTTATTATATTTCAAAAATCGCTCAACTTGAAATTTATATTTTAATCGGGACTTGGTAAATACATGAACTGGTCTTTTTAAATAAAAATGTAAAAGAATATAAAAGAATTGAAATTGAATTTAAGAATTATAATTTTAGTATTAAATTATAATTAAAATTTGAACCTCATTTTATAGAATTGGCTTTACCCTACAAAACTTAAAATTTTAATTCATTCAAGAATTTCAATTATAAAATTAAAAAAATAAATAAAAAGATGTTTTTATATTTAAAAAATAAAAATAAAAATAGATAAAGGAGAGTTGAAGATTTTTTCATAAAAATTTAAAATTTAAAATTTTATTATTTATTAAAAATAAATATTTTTAAAAATAAAATTTATTTTTAAAAATATTTTTATATTCAATTCTGTATTATTCAATTTTATATGTAATAAGATATTATAAAAGAAGAAAGAGCAACACGTCTTTTTTACATATTCTAATAGAAGAGAGTAGTAAAATTGAATAGAGCTGGCTCGGATAGCAAGGGCTTGATGATCATTTTAAAATAAGTAGAATGAGAAAATCTATCAAGTTCAGAGGAACATGAACATTAATAAGATAGTGGAGTAATGATAGAAGAAGAAGAAGAAGAAGAAGAATCTACAATCACAGACAAATTTGGATAAATATAAATGTCAGAGATTTCTAACAAGATACTGCTACTATATCTAACAAGAACATCCTAACAGCAGCAAACTAAAAATGCTAAAAAAATTGAGTAATCAAATGATAATAAAAATCAAGGATCTTATTAAAGCATCCCCACCAACAAATATGTAATTCCACACCTACCAGACTGCACAGAGTTGTCTTGGTATCAACAGCATTAACCTGTCAAAGCTCATCACAACTGCAAGCTCTCTCCCTAGAGTGCATGGATTGCGCTGCTGCTTGAGTTCATGTTTGACGAATTTGATGTTGGATTTGCATGGAAAGCAGATTGTCTGGATGACCCTTCAAGCAATTTCAGTGAAAGAGATGAGGGACCTGCATCGCTGATTGATTCTCCTAAACTCAGATTTGACATTCCAATCAACTCGTCTACGTTTATGGGGCTTTTCGAATGTACTGCTGTCGGCTTAAGAACTTCATGTGTCTCTGTGTTATTACTTGGTTCAGCGTTGCATCCTGACCAAATAGGAAAAGGAAACGGGAAGAATGGTGGAATGTAAGCTGGGTACATAACTGGGTAGAAAGACGGTGAGCTATCCGGCTTTGGAGGTGCGACTTCTGCCTCGTTTGAGTTAGTAGAATCCATTGATTCACATTCTTCATCCAAAGGTGGCGGGGCAGGCAAAGGATTCGGATCATCACTCTGTGTTTCAGCTTCATGATGGGTGACAGACGAGAACTTTTGTGACAACATTGGAGTATCGACTGGCTGCAAACGGATCATGGCCAAAACATGATAAAATATCAGATATCATTATTTAAGCAGATGGGCAAGATAATTGAATCAATAAAGCTTTCACATCCACAAGTTAACAGAAGGAAATTCTGGTGAATAGAGACTGCAGAACAGTATAATCATGTTAAAAGAACTATGAAATGGTTTAAGTTGTTTAAATGAAACTCCTATAATAGTTTAACATCCATATCACATCCCTGGACGATGCTCATCGGGTTGAAGTGTAAATATCATGCATTCCACCTTACGGGGTAACCAAGAATGAATTCTAGAATTTTCAATCATAAAAATTCTGATTCTAAATCAGTGTTAAATGAAGTCGCCCAATGGTCAAGTTTATGACTGTTTCCAAACCAACTGGATGTGCGAGCAGAGAAAGAAGTAGTGAACATTCCAAGGATCCTTTCAAAATGATCCCGATGTCTCAATCTTTTCATAAAAGTATAGCCTAAGCCAAATTAACTTTGGGATTAAGGTTTAGTCAAGTTGGGTTGATTATAAGGCATGATAGGGGCTTCTTACTTCTCAAACGGATCCTCTACATCTATATATAAAAGCTGGTTTCTCAAGAATATGCAAGAAAAGCATTTTGAATTGTTGATTCATTGCCAGAGATGGCTTAGAACCAATAGTTATCACATCAATATATTTAAGAATGGAGGGAGTTAAGGAGGTAAAGGAAGGTCCTTACTTCATCAGCTACTATATCAAACAGGCTGGTGCGCCTTTTCCTTCTAGACACATTACTTTGCCTGATAAAATATTTTTGTGCATGACTGGCAACTTGAGTAGGTGTCCTTGATATAACATAATTACGTGCAATTCCACGCCAATCACCTTTACCAAGTTTCTGAAGACCAAGTAGAAACATCCTATGCTCCTCTTCAGTCCATGGAACACCTGCACAAATTATCACAAATCATTCATGAGAATCATGCGGTGCTCAACAAAAAATACATTGTAACATTATAGTACTTTCAAGCTGTAAACTGTGAGGTTGAGGTAAATTTCAAAACTAATGAAATGCCTTAATCCCAAGTTAATTAGGATCGATTATATGGACTCCGACTTTTAACAGTTATATAGATTCTTTTCTTTTCAATGTGCACAATTTTGGTCATATTTTCAGAAAGATGTATGACTACTCAACTGATTTGAATAACTATTTTGCATAAGAGCTTAAGCTTGCTCCTTTATTGATATCATCTGCCTGACTAAAGCAACTCAGAAACTACCGCTTATGTAATGAGACCATTTTAACCTCCGTTCTCTTGAATTACATTGAACTCTAATGAAAGTATTTAGAGAGTATAACCTTCATCCTCATCACAACACAAACTAAAGGTCCTCCAAGTTAAGAAACAAACATTAAGAGGTCAACATTTCAATCGCCCCCATCTCTTTATTCTCTGTTTTTTTTTTTGGTGAACTCCTTTTATTCCAATCAACAACAAAGAGATGTTGACTCATAAGAACCTTAATCAACTAAATCCATTCATTCACTATAATAGATATTTAAGTTTCAAAATCTATCATGTTAATGCAAGCATACACAACATACTTAAGCTCCAATGGATCTTTATTTCAATCCAAATGAAGTGAAGTAAACCACTCTGTCACTTTTCTGGTCCCGATTAGATACCCTTAAAAACATCTCCAGTAAATCAAGATTGCAAGAATGTTAAGCCTAAGAATGACAATTTTGGACAACACAAAATTAAAGGATTTGAATTTGGAGTAACCGTGTTTGTTTCAAACTCATGTCAACTTGTTAATGACAGTAAAATAACCGTGCCATGATTTTAAAGATCTACTAACTCGTGCAACTCACTTATAACATGATTATTTATTAGAATCATGTCAACCATAACTCGTTTTAAATATTTATAACTGTATGCACCCACTTATTTTGGAGTTAACCGTATCCATTTACTAATCATGTTATATGCATCTTGTCTTGTAACATAATCATAGCTGTATGATATCCAAGTTAAATTTGAGTTTCTGACATGCTTAGTTATCAGGACATGTCCATGTCGAAACTAATCCATTACCCTGAATTACCAACCACCCTTAGTTAAACCTCATTTACAGCCAACAAAAGATAATCATGGTAACATGCAAGTGTCAAAATTAGCTTAAATACCTCTTTCTCTATGCTTTTATGAGCCTATTTCATACAATATGTTTAATCTCTATCATACAGTAATCATTTGATATGCAAAGCTAGATCTTTTCCATATATATCCAATTCTAATAAAAACGAGCTCGAGCTTAATCTGTCTGTATATCGAAACTAACAAAAGAAAAACCAAAGGGCCAAATGCTTCTAACACAAAAAAAAAACAAAAAGGATAAGGAAAAGGAAAAACCTTTCTTTCTTTCGCGGCTAGAAGAAGAACCAGCAACAAAATCCTCAGAAGCATAACCGTCAGCACCGCCGCCGTCATGATCAGGAGTCTCTCCAGGAGATCCCGGGTTATTTGAACCCGATACATGCGCCCCACCAAGAAGGGAAGATCCGGTATAATGGCTCAAATTACCCATACTAGCACTTTTTCGGATCGACCCGTCGGTCAATCGGACACCAAAAAGCTTCACCCCACGGTTTGGACATGTCCGTGAGTTATGGCCGTTGTGGCTGCAATGAGAGCACCGCCTCGTCATGGTTGAATCCGGTGCGAATAAAACAGATGAGGTATACTTTCTATAGGATCCAGATCTTCAGAAAAGATCCGAATAACATGGCCCGGAAAACAGTGTGGTCTTCGCTCAGCGCTCCCTGGCTTTTGTCGGAGAGAGAGAGAGGAGGAAACGATATCCGTATTTATATCCAAATCCAAATGGATAGTTGTTAAATATATATATATATATATATATATATATATATATATATATATATATTTATGGATAAAAGGAAGGAAAATATTAGATGCTTACTTGGTTTGGTAATAAGTTACAGACCGTAGTTGACTAGAATGTAAACGGGTCGGTTACCCACCTGGTAAAACTTAACCCACCTCGTACCCGTTTAATATTACATTAACTTTTGTATTTTTATAATTATTTTTTAAATATATTTTCATTTTTCTCGTTAGCTATTTCAATATAAAAGATTCCAACACGTGCACGGCCGGGGAGCAGTCGCTCAGAAGAATCGAAATTCTGGTCCCCGATTATGGAGTGTGCGATGCAGTGGTAGGGCACCACGTGGACCTCCTTTTTTTTTTTTTTCAAATTTTCGGAAACGTTTTGGCATGTTCTGATTGGATGAATATAATAATAAACTTCCTTGCAATTGACATACAAAGGAAGCTCCTCTAGTGACTCTACACCCAAGGATTACTCTGCGTCTCTTCCGTTTTCGTTTTAAAGCTAACTGACATCGGTTCTATTTGAAGTGATAATTTTCGAGATATATTTGAAATCTTCGAAATCCATACTCAACCCTGGTTACAGGATACCACACACATACTACAGATCATCATTCTTCATAAACACACTCATAAGCTGATGTTCAATCAATGGTCGGTAGGTTGCCATCTTCCTCCACACTGGAACTAGTTGATTCAACATGTCAATCTTTGTGCTACATATCAGTGTCACTGTATTTCCTTCTCTTGTCATTGAGCATTGGAAAACTATCGCACTTGATAGTTCAATGAAAAGGGAATCGAAACATGAACTCACTCGTGGTCTCTTTGCTATACACCGCTCTTTTTAACTGATTGAGGCCAGGATAGTCGCCTGTGGCTTGAGCCATCCGCTTGAAAGTTGCCAATTTCACTGCTTTCATCATTTGACTCTTGCTGCTCAAGTTCTTGTTTCCTTGTGCTTTTGATCATTAAGTCGTCAAAACTAGATTCATTTCTCCAAGGAGGAGGAGTTACGCAATCTGAATCCCCCAATGATCTCTGCGAGGGGTCGCTTGCTGGTGTTGTTGGCAAAGAGGAGACGGAATGGCCAACTCTCAAATGTTGAAGTGTAGCAAATGATTCTCTCATAGCAGACATTGCTTCGAAGAATCTAGTGCAGGATGCTAGAGCAACAGGAATTGGACGCAACATTTCCTGTATGAAAATGAGGCAAGATTTTCCAGGTGTAACAAAAATCTAGAATGTTTCAATGGAGATCACACAACTATGAAGAAGTATTCTATTGCAATAAGGGTTTGCATCTTCATTAAACATGATATCGGTATTTCTTCTTCAGAAAAGAAAGTTCAGTTTCTTAACAGTCAAAAATTCTTCCATGAATCGTCAAATTGTCCATGTTTCCACGTGATTATCACCAGTTCATGTTTCCAGAAATATCAAGAAGTTAAAATGAATTAAACATCTAATCATTTAGTGCTAATTTAGCCAGTTCTTTTACTGTGATAATCCGTTCTGAATGTAGTTTCTGTAAGTTATAATTCCTCCCATGACTTATAATGCCTAGCATTCAAGGGATATGATATGGTGGCGTAGCATATTCTAGATTCTAGATGCATAACATTAAAGAAGAATTAAAAATAACATACCCCCCACACTGAAGGAGGCTCTTTAAAGTTCTGACTCCATTGGAAATCTACAACGGACGCTGTCAAAGCACCATAATCACTAGCGGCCTTCATCAGTAGTTCAGAAAATTGTTTCTGCACCAATCCACAAAAAAAGTTAGCAATTCAATAACCATGACAGTAAAACCTAATTTTGAATTGAACTCACATTTCAGCATTTCAGAATTTTGAGCAATTATGGTTTTCCAGCAATAGCAGCTTATGTCTGATGGTGGAAGACTATGATGTACATTTTCATGGGATGAACGTACCTGATATTCTGCTTCAACTGGAATACAATCCAAAGAATATGGTTGTTGAAGACGAGCTATTATTCGATCCTGCCAAAATTTGTGAAAACAAAATTACAAAAAAAGAATCTGGGAAAGCCAAAAAAGCAAGGGAAAGTAAGGGTAAGAACTTTCAAATGCTTAGGCAGAGCGGTGTCAGCAAAAATTCCACCAGGAAACCCCAATATTTTACCGGAAAAATAAATCCAATTCAACAAACACATGAAACATGGCTAATTGAAGTGAAATGGAATAACCATGTAATTTGAAAGAAATTGCCAAGAACCAACACTTCAGAAGAAATTTCTTCAGTCTAAAATACAGGCATATGCATAGGCTCAAACTTTAAAATTTTAAAGAACTTTCATGCTGTAGTAAACTGGCAAACTGAAAGTTTCTGTTTAGCATTGAAATGGCTTGATTTCATTCGATTTTTGCTAAAATTTTCCAAACACAGGCACTTCAGTGACCATCTCCTCCACCGCTGGGGAGTTGCACGACAAACAATAGCCTATTAACTAGCAAGTATTGATCTTCGAGAAAACTTTGACATCTAGATAATACAGGAAGGGCAATCAACGTCAGGAGTTAATCAGCAATGCATACCAATTCAGGATTAATACAAACAATAAGAAGCAAGACAGAGCAAGATCTAACGAGTCAGATTTCAAGGTTTTAATTCTAAGATACATACATAATTCAATTGAAAATTCAATAATAATATACATTGTATGTAAAATTTCAAGTGCATTACTTTACTGATTGATAGACATATAAATATCATTGCATCTTGATCATCTAGAGATGTGCAAGTTGTCCGTGTGGTCAGACATAAATCAAAACACAATTTTTCGCATTAACTACCGTGCTGCTACACTATCAAGCGGTAAACTTTACCTTATTCTGAATGACATCCTTCAGTATGGTAGTAATCCTGGCCAAAGTCTCGATCTTCTTTTCCATTTCACTGACATGGGTCAAATGTGCTACATTTTTATCATCCTAAAACATAAAATGTATGCAACAAACAAACCCATAAAGATTAGCAACACAAACATTGCTTCAATTACTAACAATTCATACTTAATTCCACAATTATTCCTCAATTACGCCGGTAATTGTAATTATTTTTCGTTTACCTTGCGCCCTTGAAGTTCAACTTGGAGATCTGCTATTTTTCTTTGTACAGCAGTTAGTTCCCTTAAAACTTTAATCAAATCATCACCACCCTTATCTCCAGTCGTCGTGGAGAAGTTATTAAGCTCTTCCTACATTTTGATAAAAAGAAACGAAGTAATTAACATAAAAGTAAAAACAAAAAAGCAGAAATATCGAACAAGGAGAAGAAGGAAGACCTGAGGAGCAACAGAAAATCCAATATCAGCGGCAATTGAGAGAGCATCGGACATACCTCCGATGCGTCTCATCGGCTTCTTCCCCACCCACGTCGTGTCGCTGCTGTTTCCGCTCATCATTGTCGACCTTCGCTGATTTTAAATTATGATCAATGATTTCAAAAAAAAAGATTAAACCAAACAAGAGATTCAAGAAATTGAGGAAAAAGGGAGATTGATAAACAGAAAGAGCATAATCGAATTCTTATTGTACGGCCGGCAGGACTCACTTTGGATCGTGTTAACGAAGTGAAGGCAACTGCTTAACTGGAAATGTTTCTGTTTTTTTTTAAAAAAGAAAACTTGATTTGATTTGAATCGTTGAGTTTGAATAGGTAAATGTCAAAAATGTCCAAAATTTTTAAAATTATTACTATCCAGTCCTCAAGATTTTTCAAAAGACCAATATTTAGTTTAAAGTATTCTCTTTATAGGAACTGAAATTTAAAAATGGTAATTAAAAAGGAATAAAAGATTAGGGTTTAGAGCCGAGCTGAAATTTTCCCAATCCTAAAGAAATTGAACTGGGCTTTGCACAATGGGCCGTTCATAGTGGATCCAACACCAACCAGATACGAAATCGATCAGCGCCTTCGGAGAAATGGAAACTAGGGTTTCGACTCAGTTCTCTATATAAAGAAGAGTCCGTCTCTCATTCTGCACTAACTTCTTCATGTGAAGGTAATGCTGCGATAAGTGTTTGATTTTATTTGCTGCTAGAATAGGTTTTCTTTCTTGTTTTCCTTAAACGTGATTTATCCCGATGAGGAAGAAATCCCTTAAAAAGATAGGAAGTGCCGTATGACGCTTTTAATCAGCAGCGGTTACATCTCGTCATTCCGTTTACTCCTCCGATCATTTGTTGATCGGTAGGACTGGGCCTTGACGGCAGTGTACCGTTGTGTGGCTGATTTGAGACGGGTCTCTGAGGGTTGTTTCGTTTCCTCTTGTAATTACTTGAAACTCTGGTAGGAATTTGTTTGATTGGTCCAATGCCACGTCGCCGGTAGCCAAGAGGCGTTGACCGGCGATGCTATGATTGGACCAAAATCAAATATCTATATTTCGCTGCGTGATAGGAATCTGTGGATCGACCTGTGGATCCATGGAGCCGATTTCGGCGATTACAACAGTCCTCCGACAAATTTTGTTGCTTTTTGGTTGGAATGTGGAAATTGAGGCCGATGATGATATGTTGAATTATAAGTTGGAATTACCGACTGAATTTTGATAATTTTGATGTCAATTATAGGCTGTTATCTGAGGCTTCATAACATTCTTAATTAAAACTAAATTAAATTTATATTTTTGATAAATTTTTGTGAAATTAGGGAAAAATGGGAATAATAATAATCATGCAAGTAATAGTAACCTAACAAAAATGTGAGTAATATATATAGTAAATTGAAACTCAAATGGAATTAAGATCTTTGTGATTTTAATTACAATGTCAGTATCCAACGAAGACAAATAAAAAGATTTTCAATTTCCTCACTTGAAGGAAATTGGATTGGTTTTAAACAGGATGAAACATGGATCCATGCATTCACTCTTGCTAAGAAATCGAACTATTAGAAGTCTAGTTTGCATCAATAGTCACATCTTAGCTTAAGGGTTGTCTGACAAATGCATTTCAGAGTACATTCATTGTGTTGAAATTTCAATTTGAATTCTGATTTTGTTGTTAGAATAATATAAAAAATTATTTGAATATAATAGAATTACAATTAAATTATAATTTTGATTTATAATTTTAGAATTGAATAATTTTAAGATAAAATTAATTCTATGGAATTAGATCTAAATTCTAATTCAAAAAGTCTTCTATTTGAAGTATTGAAAATTTCAAATTCCTCATTATTTAGGCCCATTAAATTTCAACTTTAAGCGCACTGTAAATCAACAAGTGCATCACAGCAAAATTTGCCGCACACCAGCACGGTATTGTTAGTTATCCGTACATCATTCTATTGCACTTCCTTGTCAGGTCCAGTAAATATGGTACAACAAACTGAAACAATGATAAGTAAACATCCTACCAGACCACCAAAAGATAATGAGATCCTCGACGAACTGATAGCCCACAGTTGTGAGAAGGCAGCCTGAACGACAAAGGCAACAATTCAAATTACATACTAGTGAGTGGTGCAGAAGATGATGACGCTGGGATGTATTCGTAAGAAGAATATAGATTGGTGGCATGTACAGTGTAGTCAGGAGAAAGTGACAGTGGTTTTCTGTTACAAGAGATTATAAGAATGGAGGTGTAGATAATTTTGTTTTGCAACTTTCACTTCAGATGCAGATGAGGTAAATTACAAATGTATACTTTTGAGTTATTTTGTTTCTGATACTAACAAGGTATCATTTTATTCACATAATTTTGAAAATTAGTGAAGTAATGAGTAAACTTGAGCGTATTAAGAACAAAAGGAACAAGAAAAGGAAGCGTACCCCAAGGTATTGTACATTTGCAGCTTTGCTAGTCTTCTCAAGCTGAAATCCACGGGCTAAAAGCACCTGGAACATAGGAAACTTGCTTAGACACCCCATAAATTGATGAAAACTATCATTATCTAGATGATGGAATTGAAAGTTTTATGGATTTGAAAAATTTGGCAGATAACAAGCTAACAATAAGTTTTAATTTCTTTATTTTGTGGAATGTGAAAACCCAAATGAGCCGAGTTCTCAAATTTGTATTCACAAATTTTATTTATTAACTTGATAATGAAATGTGTAATTATAAAAATTTAAAGTTCATGTGGAATTTACATTCCATTGATCCAAACAACACAATCATTTGTTGCATAGTGGACACAGAATGACTTTGATGAAGCAGAAACATAAATTGAAACTCTGTAATACCTCTACGAAGAAGGCGAGAACACCAAGTATAAACGTGAGAAAGGATGAAAACAAATCTGGCACTACAAATTCCTGCAACGCAAAAGTAACTCGTTTACAACCACTAGAAGACAAGACAAAGTTAGCTCACCACATAACATTATCAATGAATTAATTATATTAGCACAAACATCCATTTTTCTCATTAAATATCATGATGTAATTGGTTGGACTGAATATCATGATATAGAATAACTAATGTAATAAAAAAACCTGTCATAGTGCAATTAGCTACTCCACAAACATGGTGAGTTGAACCCGATAAAGAATTTATCATTTTTAAAATATTGTATCGCACCATGAACAAACAAAACAATCAAAAGTAATGCTTTCTAAGACCAAACAGTAAAGGCCTCGTTAGTTCCGCTCATTTTCTAAAGACCAAACAGTAAAGGCCTCGTTCTTATTTTAGATTCCTTGTATGTGTGTGCAAATTGTCAGCAAAACATATCAATTATCCCTTGAACCATCAACAAGCAATGATCAAATGCAGCAACTATAAAATTCAAAACTCTATGGCAAGCACTCAATGAAGTTCAAGAGTAATTTGAAAGATCTAAACTTAGCAACTTGCCTCAAATGCAAATGCACATATTCCAGCAGCAGCGCTGGAGAGCAAGCCAAATGAGAATACAGTGATCCTAAAAGAACCAAAAAATCCATAGTTCAACATTTAAGATTTTACAAGATAACAAGATGAGATACATCTAACAGTAAGAATGGTGCAATTCTGGTGATGTCCAATTGTGTGAGAGACTGACAATCAAAAGTGAACCTACCATGCAGGATTGCAAGAAAAATTCCAGTGACAGCAGCAGAAGGAAAATCATGCATTTCTGTTATTAGTGAATAATGCCTATTTTAGACGATAAAGACAATTTCTTGATCTTACACAGGTTGATCAGATGCCTTTGCTCCAGCCTTTATAAGACAGTAGCTGATTCCACCAGTTACTGATGAGAATAGACCAACCAATACTGCATAGACATGGTCATTTTTCCTGCTAGATTTAATGTTTGTTTCACCAGCTCTAAACTGCGTCCCTATGACAATCATACACAGAAAATTTCGTTGATAATCCATTGCACTAGTACAATCTAGGAATCAGAGAGAGACTGAGAAATGTCTGGCAAAGCATTCAGAAAGGAAAACAATTGCTGCACATAAATCTATAAACAAGAATCAATGCCTAATTTGGTTGGATACATTGTAATCAAATATGTAATGTAATAAATTAAGTAATGCAATGGATTTTTCATTACTTTTCATTGTACTACATTGTTTGATAAATAATGTGATGTATTGTAATTATAATGAAAAAGAATTGGATGAGCTTGAATGCTTGAATGAATTATAATAAAAAATACATTGTATTTTAAATGTATTTATTAATCTCTTCTATAGTATATTAATGATTACGTAGGTATTCAACATTCCATTAATATTATGTAATCAAATAAAATAATCAAATAAGAAATGTAATCATGATTACATTATGTAGATTAATACATCCAACCAAAGGAGGTCCAAGAGACATGAAATAAAGAAGTAAAGTGCATTTATGTCGTTCCCCATGAGAAGCCCATTTCTTGTGTTTTTTATCCATACATTTTATTAAAAGTTTCCAGCGGATTGTATAATTCTGTAAACCACAAACTTCGCATGTTTTGCCTTGAGACCTTAGCATCAGTGGATGTGTAGCATGTCATATACTGATGCAGGATAAATACTCGTGCGATTAATGACTGTAAACTTCAGAGAACTTTTAAATACATATGATTGGACGTGGTGAACATATCAGTGAGAGAAAGACAACAGGAGAAAACAGCAAAGAGAACTTATATTTAGTAATTCAAATAATTCTACTGTCCCACAATTGCTTTCCTGCAGAGAAGGATTAGTAGCATTTACATTGACAGCACATTGCATGGATAGGGCATTAAAAACAATTTTTTCTGTTACTACATATAACATACAAACATCAAAAATACAGTTAGGGGTTGAATTAACTCACTCCTCTACCTTGTGTTCTAAGTTTCTGTCCATAAATAAACAGCACTCCAAAGAAACTCAATGCAAGGCCTGGAAAATAAATTGTAGTTAGAAAATGCTATACTTCCAGCCAAAGAAAGACACTCTTTGATTGCCATATCAGGAACAATATGAGAAAGTATTTGAAGTGGCGAGGTCTGCCGGATTAGGTTGGAGCTATGCCAAGAGAAAGAAGGGAATGCTGCTATACCTCCAATATCTGCAATTTTTAACTTATCAAGCAACATGATTCTTGCCACAATTGATGCCACAATTGGAGTTGTGAAATTTATCACGATAGCTTGAGAAAATGGTAACCTCTGAATGCTGAAAGGAAGGGAAAGAAATCAAGTGAACTACTGGTCAATACAATATTGAGCTAATTAAGCAGACTTCCAAAGCTTTTAGAAGCCACTGGAAACATAAATGGTCTCAGCAAGTACATAGAAAGTGTAAAATGTAAGCAATCAGAACACTTGGATCTTAAGTACATGATCCAGAAGAAAGATCTCAACAACATTAGTGAAGTTGCCCAAAAGAATGTAATTATAGCCAATAGAAGTTCAACGCTAAACTTTTTGCTCTGTTCAGTGGGCAGTTGAGGGAAGCATAAAAATTCAAGCAAAAAATGGACTCTCAAATGGGGTCAAATGCTGCTCCTCTAGAATTCCTCAATAAAAACATGGGGCCCATTCTTTTTAGCTGTACTTTTTCCCCTGCTAGGATTAGTTTTTATTTATCAATCTATAGCTTTTGTATCAATTTGTAATTTTTCAGTTCAGTAAAAATATAATTCGTGCAAGTTTTTGCGGTTTAGTTAGGTGATTTCATTCCCCTTTTCCTTAGGTGTGAATCCTAAACTTCTAAGCATTATTCTCAAAAGCTTTTCTACCTTTTCTCTATCATTTCAATTTTCATCATAATAAAATCTGCAATTCCAGATTCTAGATTCAAATTCCACTAGTTTCTGCAAGAACCACATAGGATAGTTTAATTGCAAGTTTTCCTTCATCACTGAGATAGTGATTTATGTTGTTCTCAATCTGCTTCATGTATCTAGGTTAGCCTATAACAGATGCTATATGTTAAATGCATTTTTTTGTCAGGCCAAGTTTAGATTTGTTTAGATGTATATAAATATTTGCTGTAATATCTATTTAAACAAGAAAATGCAATGCAAATGCATTATCTTATGTTTTGAGAATTTTAATGACTTATATGTGGCAGTGTTATTGATCAGTTCACACAAAGGATCAATTTCATAAGACTACATCAACATGTGTAACGACTGAAGCGGCCCTTTCTGGACATTTTCAGCATTGTACCCAGCGCCATGGTATTTGTCTTCACTATAGAATCATATAAAGGAGAAAAATTCAAAATTAAAGAAAAAAACCAATGAAAGAACAAACTCAAACTAGATGAAAGAGCAAGCAAAAAAAATAGTGGAACGTACCAATATATAAAACTCAAGAGAGACGAAGATCCAACTACAGCTCTCCAAAATAGAAGTTTCCTAGCATGTGCTGCTCCAGCTATTGGCTGTCCACTTCTCCTCAACCACATATAAGATAATATTAAAACTATAGTACATCTTACAAATGCAGTCTCGAACAAAGGAATTGACCGTGCTGCCATTGACAATTATAATCAGAAAAAAGAAAGGTAGTTAGTTTTAGCTTTGTGTGGTGGGAGCTAGTGCCCATAAAATTAACATAGAAAGGTTACACAATAAAAACAAAGCCAACAAGAAGGTGGATTAGAATCAGCCAATTGTGAGCCTGAGAGACATGAGGAGCAAAATTGAAGAAAACAAAAGAAAGTAATTTGATTTGATATGCATCAGATATTTGAAATGTAACTTGCACTCTTAAACCAATGCTGAAATTTTATTAAATGGAGCAACTGTCAAAGAAAAGGGGAAAAGCTGTGAACTAAAATATTGAATGCTGACTTGTTTTTTGTGTTTGAGGAGCACCCCACAAGTATAGACAGACTCATATATTGAATATACTAATATCATAGAAGACGGTTCATATTGCATTTTGCAATAAGTCAAGCTAATTGCTCACCTATCAACTTGCCTAGCACAACAAAAATTAGATCATTAATTATACATAGGAAGTCTCTAAACTTATAATCTGGTGATGCAAACACATCGTCTTTCCTTTCCTAATAACATGGAGTTTCCATAGATAAAATATTTAATAAAATTTCTCAATTAAAAAGCCTAAGAAATCCCTTCTGGAAGAGGTGCACGGTGATAGCAAGTGGCATGGTTCATGTTTCCTAGTTCTAAATAAAACTTCTAGTCTTTTTACTTGATGAAACCTACTAATAAAGAATCATTTGAAAGGTTCTCTCAAGTCCCAACAAACAACTATTCATACTACATCTTAACCACAGTTCATTCCTCAATACTAGTTCATGTATTACAGTCGAGTATACAAGGTCTTTTTATGCGGAATAACTTATTTCCAACATGCTAGCCCCATAAAAAAAATAAAGTTCCTAATTTCTTTCATTACTTTGATGTTCCTTCTAGCGGACTAGTACAAAAATAAAAGTGCAAATGTATTCGTTCTATTCAGAATTTCGGCGAACAAGTATTAAATATTAGTGTACATTATGCAGCACGACAAATTTCATTCCGGATGTCAAATAATAAATGATATAAAAGCTACTTACCAGTCAAAGAATCAGAAACAACTTCCATGATAAAGTAGATGGTGGAGGATAAGGCCATGCAAATTATACCAGAGTATCTGGATCCACTCCATACCCACAACAAAAGTTGTATTAATTGAGAAGTCTCCGGTTCAGGCAATTTTGCATTTTGCTCCTGCATATAAGATGTATTTACAATTAAGCACATTTAATTAGTAACAGCTAGGAAAGCATAATACAGCAACCAGGGAAAAGAAACATATATATGTATATATGCATACACACGCACACGTAATTCAATTACTGCTACCTCTAAATATGAAACGAATGAATGAACATTCTAAGAAGTTACTTTTCTTTTAAAAGAAAGAAACCAAAATTAAGCTAATAGTAAAAATCAGAAATTAATCAAATAAGCAAGAGAATTTATAATCAAATTACTCTAGGTTTTCTACGGGAGTAAGAAACGGAAAAGATATCGATTTTAGGCTTCTCTGCTGGCTTCAAGAGAGGTGAAATTTCTTCAGAGAGAGAACCGCCGTCAGTGACGGTGATGGTGGCGACGTCATCAGCATTGCCATCAGGAGACGGTTCTGACGAAGAAGAAGAAAACGACGACGATGACGACGATGCGTTGCAGACAATCAGCTCCACCGCGTGTTCTCCATCGACGATCTCCGTGGAGGCCGCCATAGTCAAGCGGTCAAAGAAGGAAAGGAAGAGAGGGGGAGAGAGAGGAGAGAAGTAAACGCTTACAAATTAACCCCTAAATCAGAGAGATTCAATGCAGAAACAGCAACTTTGTGAGTTTTACTGGTTGAATATTTTACAATCTCTATCCTGTATTTCTGCTCGTCGCCAGAAACTGAAAGTGATGTATAGTCAAAGTTGGGTATTGTACACGTGGCAGTTTTACAATGCGCCTAAAGTGGTAGAATCGTTATTTGATGGTTGTTTGTTTCAACTGCTGTCTCCTTTCCCTCGTCATATTTGGATCTCATCGGGTCGGGTACAGATATGTTACCTGCAGTGAATGTATTTTTCAAAAAATAAAAAATAAAAAAATTTTAGTAAAATGAATTACGAATAATTAAATATAATAGTAAAATAATGTCTAAAATATCTCAAAATCATTTTATTAAATTATTTACCTTTTATTATTTTGTTACATGTTATGTGACTTTATATTAATATTTATTTGATTTAATTTAATAATATTTTAAAAATCGTATTATTTATTTGCTTTATCACATTATATTTGATTCTGAATTAGTGGGTATTGACATACAAAAACCTCTTAATGATTTACACTGTTCATAGATCAAATCTGGAATCTTGAAGGGTAATGAATCATATTAGAATTATCAACATACAGAGTGTATGCATGACAACAGTTTGATGCAAGTTGGAAATGATTGTTACAAAGAATTATTCATTTGAACATCATCGGTTCGAATGATAAAAAATAATGATAATTATTACGATTGCTTGTCACCAGCAGCAGGGTTAAGTGACATTTCAATCTCCTCGAGGGAACGGCCTTTTGTTTCAATTATGTAGGCATAAGCATACAGAGCAGCCAACAAGGAAATGCTGCCGAAGCCTGTATAAACTGGAGCAACTCCAAATATTTCCACCAGGTCTAGGAAGAAGAGACCCACCAAGAAATTGCATATCTGAAATTTCAAGCCTCCACAACCATTAAACTATTGCAATGTGAACTGATTAATAATGTGAATGTTATGATTGATGCACAAGTTCTGAAATAACCATCAAATTGTTTACCATTCTGACTTGGAAAAACATGTCCTAAACATTTCTGGCCCTTCTTACCATCAAAATATATAAACAGATGAGTAAACAGTAGAACAAATGCTGTAATACATACCCAATGAACGGAAAAGCTGAAGCCCATAATCTTTCCCCGCATCTTAGCGCTGCTAAGTTCAGGTATGATAAGACCGGTAACTGGGCCAGCTCCAACTGCAAAGGTAAATATATACCTGCATGTTTAAGGTACACAAGGGATGAGCACCGATAGAACCAGTAGCGATATTAGATAAAAGGTTTCTGTAATAATTCTAGTCCATACATGTTTTCCCCTTAATAACTCTAGAGATGGTTTAATTACCATCTGAGCTGAACAAACTTTAGACTTCTAGAAAAATCAGAATCCTACAATTCTACTGCCAATTATTAAAGAAAAGTATGAAGGTGACAGAGTTCTCCATGCTTCTGTCTCTTTTACTTGAGCAACACCAAGACACTGATGCTAATGAAAAGCAGAAAAGAAACAAGTGAGACTTCCAAATTTAAACACCAAACTGTGAAGTGTGCTTACGTAAGAACTCCAATTATTGATAAGTTATGACCGAGTTGTTCATCAATTGGAACACTGATTGCACATGCTACAAGAAACATGGACGCAGCCTGCACATGAAGAAACATTGCATGAATTAGATTCATACATACGTCTGTTTCTCTTGTTGGTTATGCCAGTTTGGATCGTACTGGAGTAGATGAGAGTACTAAATAAATGATATACTATGTGTAAAAACAAATCACGCTTATGATCTTTTCCTATATAGCATTAGCACATTTTTCTCTCTAGTCAATTCAGGCACACTCACCATTCCTATGTAACTGCTAATCAAAAGCTTTCTCCTTCCTTCCTTATCCATCAAGTACGAGGCACAAAGTGCGCCTGAAATTGGTCAACTGATGAACTTAAGAGGCTGTTTAGACAATAAGTTGCAGGGTTGATATCATTAATATAGACAGGGATGTTAGACCTGCAAAGTTGGTAATCCCAACATATAAGCTTGCTAAAGCACCACTTGTTATGCCAACATCTTTAAAGGTCAATGATGAAAAATAGAGGACTCCATTTATGCCAGCAAACTGTTGCAGTATAAAAAGGGAGCCTCCAACAAGAGCAACTGCAATGACACACCAACAACAACAATATCTACAGGTAAAAACTGCGCGTTGCAAACAAAATAAGAAATGACTTTGCCCTTGTATTCATAGAAGAAGGTTAATGAATAACGTTAGAGATGTATAAAATCATTTTTAAATTTAACTTAACAGCTTAAACTTTTGGATTGAATGTTTTTTTATATGATATTGAAGCTTCTATGATTGAAAGTCTAGAATCAATAATATTTCAACACAATACAGATGTAGGTTTATGTATGTTCATGCTTTCAAGCCTAGTGAATATTCACGTGCAAGAATGTGTTAGAGATACTAGACCTCACCTAACAGAAATGATTCCTTGACAAATTCAAAAATAACATTCGAAACACATGTCTGGAGAAGAAGTCATTATACAAATGTGAATGCTAGCTAGAAATTCTCATAACCTATAGTTTTTCTGTATAAAATTTACTTAAATTTGATATAGAAACAACCTCAACCTCTAGAGTGTGGCTCCTCTAGGAGCTCCAACCACCTACTGCCGGCATCATTACTATCATTCTTAATGACAGACTGGAATTGTTCAATTGCTCTTTCAACTTCAGATTGTCCCCATATATTCCAGATAACTGATTTAGCATCATCTAATCTCCCTGCCTACCACATCAAACCATAATAGCTTCAGGAGTAAATCCAAAAGCCAAATCCTGCAGAAAATTGCACAGGGAAAAAAAAAAAAGAATCTTACTTTACAAAGCCAGCGGGGACTTTCCACAGCAAACTGCATGCCTATGGAAAGAACAAATGCAGGAGCACTTGCAAGATACAGTATTGTTCTCCACCTGAAGAAGATAGACTCCGTGCAACAATTAAAGAAGGAAAAATCTAAGTTTCAACCATGAAGAACATGTCCTGATATTCGTCAAGAAAATTACACAATCTCCTTCCAGGATCCCTTTTACACATGCAGATGCATATTTATTTGTGTTAAAGAAAAAGTGAAAAGATTTAAACTTCCCAAATGGTAGGAAATACAGCATCATAGCAATGTAGATATGATCTGCACAAGCTCACATGAATCTATGTGTCTAAACATTGCATCAATTGCTTTTTAAAAAGAATTTGGTATGCAAGATAAGTTGCTTGCCAATGTTTGAAAGTTAGGATTCCTGCTAAGGAACAGCAAAAAGGAAAATAGTAAAGAATCTCACCAATGTGGATCAGTTTCAGAACGAATTCCAAGGAGCAGTGAAGCAATAATTCCAAGACACGTGCCAACTTGAGACAACGTTCCTAGTGAACCCCTGTATTTAGTCGGGGCAACCTATGGCACACAACCAAAAATAGATGTACTATAGTTGCTTTCAGAAAAATATATATCACTGTCAACGAGATATGATTTAATGAAAAGCAATTCAACTGAATACAACCTTTATCAGGCAAAAAACAGTAGTGTTCATTTCTCTCACACCACCAGATAGACACTACAGAAGAACTAACTCGGCAAAATATCAAGTGATTGACATGTATTTTTCGGTGAATGGTTGGACCAAAGGCATTACAACATGCATTTACAGGGGTTACTTTTCCATCATTTCAGCAACTTACCTTCTTTCAAAGAAACCATACTTATGGTCAATTTCTATACTTGTCTAGTAAATAAATAGCACCAAACTGACAACAGTTATGAAGAAGTTGAAAACTAGAGCTCTAACTACAGAATACCAGCAAAAATACCATGCAAACTATAAACAAGTACCTCTGAGATATAAATCGGAAGGAGAACTGTGTTGACGCCAATCCCAAGGCCAACAAGAAATCTTCCCCAAAGTACTTCATCCAATGAGTGGGCCTGTGCACTGTCATGATTACAAAATAAATAAAAACACGCAACATCAAATTCGATCACTCTATCAAACCAACCCAATTAACCATCCATTGGTTATCAACCTTAGCTTCCTTTCAACAAAGTTAGGATCATTGGCGAAAAGAGTTACTTAACACATCATAAATGCATTTATTACCTTATAATGGCACCAACAATTAATGGAATTGTGTCAACCTGAAACGTACGCCTACATCCAAATTTATCTACCAATGAACCACAGCTTAAACTTCCAATGAAAGCTCCAGCTATGAATATGCTAACCACAAGACCCTCAAGAATCGGATCTCCTTCAAAACCAAGCTCTCGTGCAACTGAAACAATCGGTCCATTCATCACTCTGCAGCTCATACTTCAAAAAGTTAGAATGCTGAACTCTATAACACTAAATTCTAACCACACAAGTAACTGAAACTAGTTAAAAAAATCTTAACAATTGATTAGTCCCATCAGATTCTAAATGTCCATAACTGAGTAAACTCCTAAAGATAAAATTACAGAATAATGAAGTAATGAACAAAGTACACAAACAAAAAGAGACTAACCCTATATGATAACCAAATAGAAAATTTGACAAAGAAGCAAACAATGCATGAGGAAAGGCAGGTAGCCATCCCAAATCAGTACTCGTCTCCTCTTTCTTTTCATCTACCAGCGATTTTTCACCACCTGCACCAGTGAACATAATTTTACCATTTACACCTCATATGGATCTTAAAACGACTAAATACAACTGAACCACGAGGAATTCTTACATTTTCAAGAATTTAGAAACAAAACGCAAATCAAGGAAAGACGGGAAGTAATTATGCTATCAAATAACGACCTGGTGGGGGCAGAGTCGGCAGCTCAGGCGGAGGCTTCTTCGTAGTGGAAACTTTGAATTTTAAACGCCGGAAGGAGACGCGGAGCCGCAAGGAGTGTAGTTTATGGACTGGAAATAGATGTAGAGCCTCTTCAACCGGAGAAAAAACCGGTAGAGAAAGCAAGGTAGTTGCTTGCATTGGATAAGAGGAAAACAAGACCAGCGACTGAAGCGCGAAGAAACAGGCGTCTGATGCAAAAAGGAACTAACTTTGATCACCACCGCACGTGCTTCGCTTTCTCAATTTGGTCACGCGGGTTGAGATGTCTGGCCAACGTTTTGTACGGATTATAACTTATCCACTGCGCCCTGGAAGATACAGCCGATTTTCTATCGGTAAATTTTTAAAAATATTAATAAAATAAAGAATCGGATAGGCAAAATCAGAGGACAGCTTTGGCCGCCAACGTGTCAAGTTCTAAGACACATGAAGAATCATGATGACATACATCAGCGTGAAAGTGAAGTTAATAAATTGAGATGCAGAAGTGAAAGTTTGCAGCTTTGGTTTTTCTGGTTTGGGTGTTTGATGATGGTGATAATTCAGCTCGGACAGTGTTCTAATGAGTTGTTTCTATACCCAAAAGTGAGTCCGTTTCTTCATAGAAGAAAGCAAACAAGACAAAGGAGGATGTCTCTGAAAGCAGAAGCTGTTCCTTCCAGGACCCAGGTATGGTACTGCTAAATTCTGTTTGTTTCGATGGAAAAACGAGTTTTTTTTTTGTTTTAGATAGTATGAGGATAGTGGGCTGGTTTCAAGTATTCAAATGAAGAAGGGCGGGATTTGATTGAATTTAAGAAACTTGCTTTAAAGCAATCTCAAGTACCGTAATCTTAAATTGAATGTGCATCATTGTGATGTATCTTACCATGAAAAACCCATTATTACCATACTTTCATGGTGGCTGGTAGTGTTTTAGCATCCAGTAAAATACTGCATCTTCACTGGCATCATGAGTAGGTATATCAAACAGTTGCTTCTTCAGGGCGTTTAATCTGGGCATGTTCTCGTTTGAATTTTGTAGAGGATAATGGAGAGCATTTCAGTAAGCGGTGAAGTTGGTGGTGCTGGTGGAGCTTACTCGTACGATGCCTTAAAGAGATTGGACCGAATTTGGTCAAGTATCTGTTCGGAAGCAGGTAGAATTCATGCCACTAGCATTGGATTGAGTGTTCAACTACAATTTGAAATTTCAGTAAATTTAAAATCTATTTGCAGCTTCCCAAGAACCTCAGCAAATAGTTTCGAGTTCTCCCTATCCGTCAAGCCGTTCTGATCCAACTGAAAAGGCAGTAGAGTTTGATGTGGTAGTTTGTGGAGGTACATTGGGAATCTTCATTGCCACAGCATTAAGTGCCAAAGGTCTTCGAGTTGGCATTGTGGAAAGAAATATACTGAAAGGGGTATAATGAACTGTAAAGTTCTTTATTAAGATCATTTTGGGCATTAAAAAAATTGCTTTTAAAAGATGAATTCTTCAAAATGATTAGAGGGAACAAGAATGGAATATCTCCAGGAAAGAGCTCTTGGAGCTTGTAGAAGTTGGAATTCTTTCGGAGGATGACATTGAAAATGCCACAGCAGCAAAATTTAATCCTGTGAGTTGTCAAACTTGATGGATTTATGAATAGCTTTTAGCTCTTCTATATATTTGGTCGTGGAAATCATATGAATACTGTCTGCTAAGTTTTCCCAAGTTGTTCTGATATAATGATCCAATGGCAAGGTTTAGTCCTGGATTATCTTCAATGTCGTTAAGCAATCGGTTTGTCGAGTAAATGTTTTAGCTTTATGCTCTTCCATATCTCCAGGTCTTCGTATACTTTAATCTAGAACCAACTATCTCTTTAAGTCATTATCTCCTGAATACCACAAGAGCCATTGCTGCCTTTTGCTATCACTTTGGTTCTGAAGCCCTCCAATTCATCTTTCGGTTTCAATTCGTTCGTTTTGCAGAACAGATGTGGATTCGAAGATAGAGGCGAAATCTGGGTTGAAGACATTCTTAATCTCGGTGTTTCGTGAGTGTTTTTCTTTTCATCTGAACCCATCTTATAGCTAATTAAAACAGCAGAATCAGGACAAATACTATTTATTTCATTGCATTTCTTTATGATATTATGTTATAGGACATTTTAGGAGATAGATCTTTGCTTCTGCCAGAAATGGAAAATTTTGATTCACGTTAATCTATGATTACAGGCCTGTTAAGCTCATTGAGATTATGAAGGAAAACTTCATATCCCTCGGGGGAGTTATCTTCGAAGGATGCAGCCTCTCCAGTATTTGCGTATACGAGGATGCTGCAGTGAGTAGTAACCATTTGCACCATTTCAATCACATGAATGTTAAATGGTGATATTTGATACGAAGAAAAAGAGTAACAACTTGGATATTTGATTCTTAACCAAGCAGATTGGTGGTATTAATATTTTGGTAGACACAACAATGAAAACTTGAAGCTGTAAGATGACACTGTAAATTTAGGACTCAGCAGCTCTGGCAAGTGCAGTGTTCATGGTGGCATTGGACCATGATTTAGATAGTAATCCATCCATAAATGTGACGGCATTTACTATTATTTAATTAACATCGGTCTTCTTTCAATTCCCTTTATAGATCTTGCAAGTTGCAGGGAGGAAAACATTGTCAACCCGTCTTGTTATTGATGCAATGGGGAACTTCTCACCTGTTGTAAAACAGGTCAAGCTCTTCTTTACTTTCGTTCACATTGGTGATTCCTCTGGCTTACAAGTTCTCATTCAGTTAGAAAATGTGGCACTCTGAGGTTATAGCAACACTCATAAATCAACTTTCCAGAATTTATCACTGAACTGATTCCCGAACTTGTGCATTACAGATAAGAGGCGGAAGGAAGCCTGATGGTGTTTGCCTCGTTGTTGGGTCATGTGCCCGTGGTTTTGTAAATAATTCTACAAGTGATATTATATATAGCAGCTCGTCTGTGAAGAAGATCAGACAATCAGAAGTACAACTATTTTGGGAGGTAAACTTAATTTATGAAAAAATACTAGAATATATTTGCAGTTCGTAAAGCTCCTTTATGAACATATCACAGGCATTTCCAGCTGGCTCTGGGCGTATAGATCGTACTATTTATATGTTCACCTATGTTAGTCCTCAACCTGGATCACCAGGACTGGAAGATCTATTAGAAGATTATTGGGAATTGATGCCAAAATATCAGGTAAGTTTTAAGATCTGATGATTGCAGTTTTATACTGCAGGGTCTACTTATCCCTTTCCATCCCCAAAGACTCCGTTTGTTGACGACATGATTTACATTTGTTAGCAATGATCGACATTTTTCCACTTTCCAGGGAGTCTCGCTTGATAATCTGGAGATAATGAGAGTTATATATGGAATTTTCCCTACGTACCGTGACAGGTAATACTGCAATAACTGCAAGGTTTATCTGTACACTGATAAAGTCATTCTCAACATGTTGTATAGTTTGCATTACACTGCACAGGAGTTGTCTCATACATATCTTGCATGATTTGAATATATCGAGCCGTTTTTGTCATCGAACCTAACATCCTAAATTTTTAACGGGGATGATCGACTTTTCAGTCCATTGCCAGCAGCATTTAATCGTGTCTTACAGGTGGTTTACGTTGCAACTTGTTATGCTTCAAAAAGTTATCGATGTATAGCAATTAGGATGCAAATCTGACTATTCCGTTCTCTGCAGTTTGGTGATGCTAGTGGCATACAGTCACCTGTCTCATTTGGTGGTTTTGGAAGCTTGACAAGGCATCTTGGGAGATTATCAACCGGTACATTTTCTGTACATGCTATTATTTGCTTGGTCAATGATAATCTGGAAGTATAAGATTTCCATGGTGACATAAATGCAATATTTAGGAAGCTTGCAGCTGAAAGCTTACTAGTATTGGTTAATTTTTGTCTGAGAATGAAGGAATCTATGAAGCAATCGGTGGGGACTTTCTTGATGCACAAAGCTTGTCTCTGCTAAATCCATACATGGTTCGCAATGTGTATGTTTCCATTGTTTTGATTAAGCAGCCCGTTTTTCTATTACCTGACTTAGATTTCCGTTCTGCAGCCGAATTTAAGTGCTTCATGGTTGTTTCAGAGAGCAATGTCAGCCCAGCAAAAGCCAAACGTTTATCCAGAATTCATAAACGATCTTCTTTATGTTAATTTTCAGAGTATGCAGGTAAGACATACGGGCCTCCTATGCTTGTAATTAATCTTGACTTGTTAAATTCTGCTTTATTTGTCAAATGTCAATTTTATGGCATGTACCTTGAATACCATGTCTTTCTTCTACAGAGGCTAGGTGATCCAGTTCTCAGACCATTCCTCCAGGTTTTTTGCAATTCCTATTTTCATGTTCATTCCATCAGGTTGATCGAGAACTCGGTCCTCGTGACTGAATCTATCCGATTGGTTTTGTTACCTGGCAGGATGTGATACAGTTAGAGCCTCTTGCCAAGACATTAGGCCTTGTTATGCTAACCAAACCTCAAATTATCCCGTCAATATTCAAGCAGGTATTATTGCCTATGATTAACATTTGAGGGGCACAACTTTGTCAATACTTGATATATTGATCGACAAAGTAGTTTCTGGCAATGGAATAACTACTCGTATGGCTCAACGAATGCCTTCAGGTTGGTAGCCCTGTGCTTCTCGACTGGTCTGGCCATTTCTTCATGCTGAGTTTATATACTTTTCTCTCCAAGTTTGCTGATCCTGTTGTCAGGTAACATACACTTCTAATTTCCCATTTCCAATTTACCCAACTCAAGTAGCTTTTAACGAATTGTCACCTTTCTCACAAGGCCGTCATTGAATATGCTTCCATCGAAGATGAAGTACGAGTGGAAAAGGCATCTGGAGGCTTGGAAATACGGATCGGGTTTAGACTACAATTTACAATCTACGAAAGCCAGTCATTGATTGATTAGAACTTGCAGAAATGGAATCCTCATCTCAGTGGGTGGCAGTTGCATGGACTAGTGGCACTTCTGATACTCTTTCCTCAAAAGGTATTGAAGCTCTTCTGCATATAAAGATCAGTGCCGACTCCATGAACGACCGTACATAGATTTGCATGCCATGCAAAGGAAAGCAGCTTCCTCTCAGCTAATGATTTGAGCTCATATTATCGTTATCAGAACCACAAGCTTCTGCTCTCCTCCATAATATGGATATTAGATTCTTTGCTTTATATATTAATATTTAATTATTTTTTAAATAATAATTACTTTTTAAATAAACAATTAATAAATAAGTATTTTTTATAATTTGCTACTCGTTGGCATTAAAAGAAGAGAAGGAAAAAGACAGGACTGTCCCTGTAACTTACTGAAAATTACATAATTTAGAATAAGTTGGGCTTTGGCCATTAACAGCTAAAACCCTAGCCAGCTATAACTCTTTCGATTCATTTCTCCCTGGCAAACTGTGAATTCTCGTCACGCTGAAGAGGAGCAGAAAAAGCAAGGGAAAATGTTTCGAATCGGAAGGACGAAAACCCTTCTTCAATCAGTATCTTCTCAGATGAATCAACGTTGTTCTGTGAGTGGAACAGCGAAAGGGAAATCGAAAACCAAAGATGCACAGCCAAAGAAAAGATCTAAAGTTACAACCAAGAAGAGAGGCCCAGAAGACCCCACTCCCAAATCCCACCATTCCCCTCAGAACAACCTCTACGAACAATGCCTTAACGCTCCCACTCCAGTCCGTTTTCTCAAGCCAAAAGAGCGAGCCCGTGAAGCCGAACGCCAGAAACTGGGTCTTCAGAGCAAGGAAACACTTCGTCAGAAAGAGATTTTCAAGAAAGGTGGGAGGAAAGCTATGGGCGTCCCTGATGAGCCTCTATTAATGGGTACTCCTGGATTGGACTTAATTTCACTTGGGTTAGTTGATGCCGACAAAATTCCTAAGTATGACCTCACTGAACAAGATGGGAAACATTTAGCTAAAGAATACAGTAGAGTTTTGATGAGGAAACATAGAGCTAGACAAGCTGCTGAATCTACCCTTTTGAGATTGAAGAAAGAAGCCATTGATGCGTTGCCTGATAAGTTAAAGGAGGCTGCATTGGTTCCAGATTTGACTCCCTTTCCTGTTAATAGGTTTATGGCTCTTTTAACTCCTCCCATTGAAGGGTATATTGAGAAAGTTAAGGAGGCAGCTAAGCGTAGCTCTGGGAAGGAGAAGATCAGATGAGGTGAGAGGTAATAGAATGCCTGAGAATGTTTTTGATATGATTTAATTGAATGTTTGTGTCTTTTAAGGTCCTTATTGTGGCTATGTAGTTTCTTGTTTAGAAGAACTCATAGTGTTCTATTATGGAAAATCACATCTTTGTGCTTAAAAATAATTGGAGAAAATTGTAGTGTTGCTTTTTGGCTTTTTTTTTTTTTTTTTTTTGAGAAATTCATGAACTTCATGAATACTCGTAGATCATTCTTAGATAAAACCCTTAAACCTTCATTTAAACCAAACATATTTGTTTGAATTCTGCAAATGAATTCCTCAAAATTTGTGGAATTCATTCCTTCAATTCTTATCATAACTATTATTGTAGAAGGATTTTGTGAAAGACCTTTACTTTATACTCTGTAGGCTAATCAGGAAGTTTAAATACTTCAAGAAATATTTTTCGGTGCTTAGTTTTTAGAGATATTGATATTGCACGCAGCCTTCTTGTTCTTATTTAGGTTTTATCTTCACTTATTGAACATTGAGCCGTTGCAATTAATATATGTCAAATTATTTTTCTGAAGTTAAATTTAACTTGCCGTTCAGCGAGATTTTGGAGTGTTAAATATCATCATCTGTGAAGGACCTGAGAAATTTTGTGCAGCTTTTGATCAAACAATGTTGTGGGTTTTCTGAGAGTGCATTTTAGAAATGGTGGTGTTACACTGCATGGATTTAAAGTATGGAGCCATATAGGTAGAGGGCAGTTAGTACAAGTGGAGGGGTTGTTCAATATTAGCTGCGAAAGCAAGTAGTTTATTGATTTTTTCACCTTCCGTTTTCATAGTTGTTAAAGGCGTTCTGTGCAAGGTGCTTGGGGCATGAGCCCTGATGCCTGGATCCTGTATGGCTATTGATATGGTTGCATGCGTCACTAATATCAGGTGTAAACTAGCAATTTCATGGTTGTAAAAGGTGTGCTGCACAATGTGCATGATTGATCTGTTTCTAAAATGAAGTAATTTCCAAGAGTTTTTGATGGATAAGTTTTACCTCATGTTCATCAATGATGGTTGATAAATTACTTTTAGATGTTTGTTGCATAGTAACTGTAACCTGTTGATTAAACAATGTATTTGGTTTTAAAATGAATTTCAAAGTTTTTATGTATAAATGATCAATAAGGATTGATTCTGCAAATGAATCGTCTGTTCGACTTGAGGGGCTAGTTGTTTCAAATTCTTATGCTGCAAATCTACTCTTTGTTACAAAAATGTGCCGCCTTTTGTTGGTTTCCTTATCGTAACTTACTGGAACGTTTGCAGTGTATTCAGATCAACATTCAATCGGATACGTACATCACTCGGGGTCATCTTTTCGGCAGATGGAAAAAGTTAGCAGATATCATGGTGATAATGCGATTCAAGTTAGTAGATGCTTCGTTTTGCAATGTACGAGAGAGCTTTGAAGCATCATAGACCGACTGCAATAATTTGCCTAAAAGCTACTACTCTTGTTGATACTCCCTTGTTTCTTCTTGTAAGAGTAGAATCTTTATAAAGCTAAGAATGTTATTTGTTAAATTAAATTGTTAAACCATATGAAAGAGAACGACCGGAAAAATCCAGGCAATCAGAAAAGGACCAAGGCTAAGAATCAAAACGCTCAACCGAAGGATGCAAATGAAGTCGAAATTGATCTTCACAGTATCATCGAGATTCAACATAATTCACTTAACCAAGTATTTCTTATTTTAACGTTGTTCAGAATTTCTGATTACATGTCATTTAATCAAAGAGTTCGGAATCTCGAAGCTTTGCTCATCTGTTTTGTCTTAGAAGGTTGATTCCTGAACCAGATTCCAAGCTTTGTCCTTGATCAAAGAAAAAGCATAACAATGACACCCATAACGAATCTATTTATAATCGTTGGATGGCAAACAGGAAACGATGAGATGCTGAAGCACAACAAAATTTTACTCGGATTACTTCTTTAAGGATTTTTGTAAGTTGAAGACAAGGTTATTGAAAACTTGGGAAGTACTCTCAATATCATCTTTAAATTTACAAATTCAAGAATACAAACCAGATCTCGCAACTTGTACCAAGGAATCATATCAACAATTTGACAGGATAATATTTCTTTTGGTTCTTTTCTTTCATGTAAATAATAGCAGATTCTTGAACATCAATAATCGATTATAAATAACATAGAAGCAAAAGCTTCAAAATTTGCCTTGCAGGCTTAGTGGATGCAATGTGGTCTGTCCCTTGTGCCTGCAACTCAATTCTTGGGGTGGACGGCAATTTGATGAATGTCCATCTCCTTCAACATGACTGACCTGCCACATGAGTCGCATGGAGCTGTCCTGGAACCGCAGACACTTTCATGCTCCGACAGCCCTCTTAATCGATCCCTTGCATCGATAGCTGAATTCCCAGCTTGAACCATGTCACCGCAAAATCTGCAAGTGATGAGACGTAGGGGACAAGCCGAAGCTTGATGTTGTACCTGCCACAAGTAAAGAACTAAATAAGACAGACGTTCCCAGACAAATTAACGAGTGAATCTTCCAATGTTAATGATTGAAAAAAACACACACACACGCACACGCATTTTAAGCTTTTCTTGTTCAAGTTCTAATGAATTTTTTCAGGATTTAAGCAGCAGGTTGTGGATTCATTTTCCATACTATACCTACAAGTCATGCATTCTTACCATCAATTCCTTCTCCAGCACTACCCCACAAGGGCATTGAAGGGGCTCGTGAAAAACTTTCATGTGTTTCTCCATTTCTCCTTTCTGAAAAGCTTGCCCACATTTCTGGCAATGTGCATGGTTTTTGGCCTCGTCGGTCCTCAACACAATTCCACATCCAGCATGCTGACAAACAACATTATGCCTGCTACAATATGCCTCGTGCAAAGCTATACTCCGGGAGGGTATAAAATGCTTGCAATTTCTACATTCTACAGAATCAACTTCCATGGATGATGAAGACCCCGCTTGTTGACCCGTCTTTAGATTACTCCGATCTTGAAAACTAACTAATGTGTTGTACTTTGTAGTTCCCTTGAATCCATATACACCAATGCTGTAAGTTCCAACTCCCAAGTTTCGATCCTTGGAGCTAAGAATCAGAACCTTTGAACCAACATCATGAGATGACCATTCATGTTGATGTCTGGTTGGAAATAGAAGGGGATGCTTTGATATGTAAAGATCTGTATCCCCACTGCCACCTTCAGCATCTATTTTCACTTCAACTGTAACATCACCAGAAGCAATTTTTTCCCATGTTTCATTATCAATATAAAATTTATAATATTCGAAGTTTCCTTCTTCAACCATTCCAGATTCTGAAGTTCCAATAGCAAGTGGTTTGAGAACATGTTGATTTATGGTCTCTGAAGCTGAAGCTGAAGCTGAAGCCGAATCTGGACCGAGTATGTCAACCTCAATATCAGTTTCCAGGACAGAGACACTGGAGGATGGCTTCAACTCGAGAACCCTTAACCTGTATGTCAAGATTCCATGGTTGACAGTGATGACATCACCTTCAGAAAGAGTAGCATGCTGCCGAAGAGAGGTTTCCAGGATGGCCTTATGATTGGGAAGATCTGAGAAGCCAACAGTCTCAGGTTGAAGCTTTGCATAAGTTCCTTTAGGCAGCCAACGATAACGAATCTCAACCAAAGGAGTATTCGAAGATCCTGAAGGGAACAGGTTATCCCATACATGAGGAGGAAGCCCTACAGAGCCTTCATCAGCAGTGAATTCCAGGACGCCTGAATGAGTCATCCGATGAATTGGATCAGTAGACTCCGAACCAGAAGAAACTTGTTGATGAATCACAGATATCTGGAAATACATTGGCCCTTTGTCAAAAGCACCATGATCGGACAATTCTGTGAAACACGAAGGTGGCAGTTTAATCTTGTCCCCATTACCTTGAAAAGTTACAGCTTCCAGTATACGAGAAAATACAATTCCTCTCCCAGCAATTAAATTTTCTTGCATTTGCTCATCAGCCTACAGATAAAAACCAAGGTTTCCGGTATAACAATCAGAATTATATCAATTTGAAATTAAAATGGAAACGTAAAGGAAAGAATGGAAATCTGTTTTTTCTTTAATCAAGGAAAAAAAGTAACTAATACCCATTTTCCCAATCATATCAGGTCAATCAAAAAACAAACAGACTAGATGATAAACAAAAACCCTAAATCAGAAGAATCAAAAGGTCATAAATTCATATCCTGAAAGAAAAAATCAATGGAACCAAGAAACAAAGACAAGGATGCAACTAAAACGCAAAAAAAAAGAAGATAGGTTTATACCTTAATCTGAGCCTCAATAGCATCAAGCCTACGAGATCTCTGAGCAGCTTCAATGGCTTCTTTTTGTTTCTTGGCTTCTTCTTTAGCTTTTTTTTCTCTTTCAAGTCGCAACCTTGCTCTTTCCTTCCTTTCCTTTTGCTCTTTTTCAAGCTTCTCTCTTGCCCTTCTAAGTTCAAAATCCATTCTTTTGAAACCTCAGCTAAAATCTGAATCAAAATTACCAATCAACGTTATATATACGTTGGTGTACGATAATGGTCGGTAGATGACGCAGCTTCGAGGTAATGAACAAGGCTGCAACAAGAGGAAGGAAGGGGATTGTTTGATTTTGATTCGTCAATCTATCTCTCAAAGTGGGTTTCAAAAATCCAGAAGGTTCTGGGCTTTTCCTAGTTCTTGATCCAGTAAGGCTTACGGCAAGTTATTCAAGCCCAGTCTCAATCACAGAATAGTTATTTCATACATAAAGATACTATCTTTTTATGAAAATTGTACCTTAAACTTCCATTAAATTTGTAAAAAAGAATTTATCCACCGTTAACCAAAACAATCATTTGACCTGCCCGGGTGTAGCCCAGTTGATACTCGGATGTGGTATTTATACTAAATAATTCACGGTTTGAGTCTTGGTAGCTGCAATATAGGAGTTACACCCTCTGGGTGGACTCCATATAAGCATCAAGAACCTAAATACTCATCTAAAAGATCACTGGATACCATAATTTATCTCCTTCCCAATTCTATCGGGTCAAGCTATAGGACCTTGGTGTGAGTCACATCACCTTTTGTTACCAAAACAAACAATCATTTGACCTGTTGTAAATTCAGAATCAGTAGAAATTGTTTGGTTATATTGTTGGAGATTAAAGAAAAGCAAAGCCGCGTAGCCGACAACTATTGTTACTGTAAATTATTTCTCCACTGATTGTGTTCGCAAATCTTTCACGCTGATTCAATTCAACGATTATTAAAGATCGATCCGACCCTCCATTCATCTTCCTCGCAAGCTCAAAGCTAAGCCTTTTCTACTTGCCGGAAGTGATCCAATAAAGAGAAGCAAGCCATGAATCAAGCAGGTATGGTGGTGGTGAAGGTGGGTTTGGTTTTGATGGGGCTTTGCTTGGCTGGATATTTGTTGGGTCCTCCTCTTTATTGGCATTTTAAGGAAGGATTAGCTGTTTTTACTCATTCTTCATCATCTTCCTCTTCTTCATTTACTTGTGCTCCCTGTGTTTGCGATTGCTCTTCTCAGCCTCTTCTTTCCATTCCTGAAGGTGGGTATTTTCCTTTTATCTTTTATCTTTTCTCGCGTCCTTTCTTTATCTTTATTTTCCTTACCTTCCAGAATTTGCTGTTTTAATTGTTGGGTATTTTCTTAATCATTACGAAATGATTAAAATTTGATATTTGAAGTGAATTATCCTTTTCTTTTTGTGCTTTAATTCCCAGATCCAGTGCTATATTTCATACCCATTTCTGTAACTGAAGTATGAGTCAAGTGTGGATTTTGGGATAGTCGTCTATTTTTAAACACTTATGGACTTTCATTCAACAGTTGCGGAGCCAATTATCTCATTGTTGTTGCTGGTGTCTGGAATTTCTTTATATAATTAATCATTAACATTTATGCTAGCAAGGTTCTGTATAATTTGAAGCCACCTTGCAAGGTTGTTGTTTTATAGGCTCTAGCAGATAAATCTAGATATCAATTTATGGAACATTTAATACATCCGTCAATTGCTTGCTGAGGCATTCTTAGGAAATTTATGGAGTACTAGCACTTAATTGTTGTTTTGAGATTTATACCTGTGTAAAGCGCAATTTCATGGTAGAGAAGATGAATGTCATGATGCTTCACATACTTTGTGAAGCATCGAACCGTTGGAATCATCCTTGTAGAACTACTTGGTTTTTATATTTCGCGGGAACAAGTCTCTTTGTCGTGTATGTATATCATGTTATGTGGGTGCATGCATATAAGGATCTATGGAAAAAGACAGAAAAGTAGATTTCTAATCGAGACTAAATCTTTCCTTGTGGATTCGTGTTTGTGCATCTTGGCATATTTTCATCAGGTGTTTGATTTAGTGTTTCAGTTTGATAGATCTGTCGGTTACCTGTGTAATCTATCCTCTTGGTTTAGCAGGCATCTGCTTGATGGTTGACTTGTAATTGTTTATTCTTTTTATTTTTAAGTGTGCTCATGTTTACAATCAGTCAAGTAATCAGTAATGCAGATTCTTAAGCTCTTCCTTTTGTTTTCCATGCAGGATTGAGCAATGCTTCCTTTGCAGGTTAGTTTCCCTGTTATAACTCTTAAACATTGTGAATGTTAGTTTGCTATGTGAAAACTCGATGTTTCAATCGTTCCATTTGTTTCCTCAATTTCTTCTTTTCTTGTTTCAATCTCGAGCTTCTCTCGTTGTCTTTTTTTTTTCTGTTAATAGCCACATCAAGACAAGTAGAAGAAACATATTTACCCTTTTTTTGCAGCTTAAATCCGTCTTTGTTTCCAGTGAATGATGTTTCTTAGTGCAAGTCATTTTTTTTATGGGAAGTTACATTTGCCTTCATCTAACTTAGTCACAAGTGTGAAGATCAACATTGTGGATCAATAACAATATTAACAACTAGTTTTAGCTATTAGATTGCTGATGCAAAGAATGTCATCGTATGTATCCCTCGGTAGTTTTAGACGTGGATAAACACCTGTCTGAGAATCCGTGTCTTGACCATATCATTATTCCAGTTTCCACATTTCGAAGTTTAGTTTTTATATAATGATATGAATGGAATTTTTTTCCATTATCTCATTTTTAGTATTATCTGTTCTAACTCAAGAAATATTTGCAACTTCTTTGTAATTCTTCTGATATGTAAACAAATGCACAGAATGTATCTCTCCATCTCTCCCTCTCATGTTCCTTTTCTTCTACCCTTTCTGCGGCATAATTTCATTTTCAAGTCTGGATGTCTTTGGAATGTATATAGTGCTGAATATTTATGTCCATCTAGCGCATGTGATGTCACTGAATAAATTGGTGGCTTCTAAAGAGCACCTTTTCTATGCCATGAGAGCAGCTAGTTGGGATTTATTGAGCAACTCATGTAATTGTTGACCTCTTGCCAACAAAAAAAATGTCTTTTTTTTTTTGCTTTTAATCAGTTTTTACTTCCCATTTTCATCGTTTTGCTTGAAAGGAAAGTTATGGAGGCACTGAATCTTGGTGGGGAAAAAGCAATATAAAAAAAAGTTGTGGCAATAAGAATCATGCTTTATCATCTATTTTGGTATTATTATCATACAACTTCAAGGAAACAACTTGATTTTCTCAAATCTGTTATGTTCAGTGAAATTTATGTGCAAAGCATGTATCTTATTTAGTTGGCGTGTATTTTTGCAGATTGTGCAAAGCGTGACCCAGAAGTGAGCGAGGACATGGAAAGGAACTTCGCAGACATTCTGTCAGAGGAACTGAAGCTTCGGGAGGCTGAATCATTGGAGAATCAGCGGCGAGCTGACATGGCTCTACTCGAGGCAAAGAAGATGACATCCCAATATCAAAAGGAAGCAGACAAATGCAATTCAGGTATGGAAACCTGTGAGGGAGCAAGGGAAAAGGCTGAAGCTGCATTAGCTGCGCAGAAGAAATTAACGGCATTGTGGGAGTCAAGGGCTCGCCAGAAAGGATGGAAAGAAGGCGCTGGCAGGTCAGGCTCCCAGTCCCAGTGAAATGGCAAGTCGGCCATATGAATTCGAATTTCCACCTGGCATCCTGTAATATCAGGAAGTTTACAGTTGTGATAGGCAAGTCTGGTTTTTGTTGTTAACACAATTTATGGGGAAGAATCCAATGTTGTTGTTAAGGAGGCTTCTAAAGCAAAGAGCTGTTAGAAGGCCATATTTCTGTAATGGTAGTGGAGTTGGTTCCAAATACAAACCTGCGTATTTTCCAGACGGGGTACTAACATATTGATTTCAAGTCGCAGAGCTTCATTACTTGTGCTGTGCTAGATTGCTGCTCTCTTTTCTTTTTGTGATTATTCCTTCTAATACCTATTCTCATATAATCATTCAAATTTTTAACTCTTTCCTTACAACATAACAAGTGATTCATGCACATAATTAAGCATATACTTGTACATTGATAATTTATTTTATTAATAAAATATTGGATAAATATATTTTAAATATCAATTTTATTACAAATATATTCCAATAAATATTAGTAAAATATTTTATTGTTGTGAAAATAAATTCAGAAAAAATAAGAATAATTGTCAGCATCTTGGACCTTAGAAATAGAACCAACAACTGCATTATTGTCTGGTTATTATGATTATTTAGTTTATTTTAAGGTAGTTATGTTTGTAATTTATAATATATTATTGTTGGGTATAATTCTTAATTAACTATGAATATTAAGCATAAACAAATTGCTTAATATGTGTTTAAATGGCAACAAATACAAAATTAACAAGATAAATCCTCTTTAAAACTATGTCTTAATTGGACCTTAGGGGTATTTTTGACCTTTTATTGAACTTTAGGGGATATATTTGCTCTTAAAGGGTATTTTTGGTCCTAATCTCTTATTTTACATAAATAGAGACAGATAAATTATTATTATTATTAGAGGAATGCAAAAATGGCAAAGAAAGAAGGGAATATGCCACTGGTAGTTTACCGGTCAACTTCTTCCAAGATTGTCAGCATAAGTAATCCTAAAATGAAGCATCCATGGCGAGCCTACTCCTTGTTCCTGTCACTCTCTCCTCGTACACTTCTCATATTCCTTCCTTCCAATGGCTGACTCCTCTTCTGCTCCTCTCAAGAAAATTCAAATCCACAGAGACGATGTTGTGAGTTTGTTTCACTAAATCTTACGTTATTATGTATACCCTTATCTCTTTCTCTGTTTGGGTTGACTCTTTTTCTTGGGTAGTTTTGATTAATGGGTTCTTGTTCTTTCATTACAATTTGGCTGCAGTGTGACAGTTGACTTTTATTTCTGATTTGTTAATGGTGATGAAAGTTTCGAGTTCTTGTTTGATAAGTTTACAGATTATGTAGATAGCTTTGTGTTGCTCAGAATTTTGTGGGTATTTCGTGATTGGACGGCTACTCATGTACAGAAATGCAAAAAATAAAAAAAGTGAAGTAAAATTTTCGAAATCAAGTTGAGTTCTTGGAACTAAATTTCATTTTATCATTTCCTCTTGATTTATGGATCAGACATTTGATGCCTACGTGATTGGCAAAGAAGATGCTCCTGGTATTGTTGTTTTGCAAGAGTGGTGGGGAGTGGATTTTGAGATCAAGAACCATGCTGTGAAAATCTCCCAGCTGCAACCTGGATTCAAGGCACTTATCCCGGAGCAAGTAGTTTATTTTCTGAATTATTGCTATGTCTGTTGCAAGTTGGTGTGCCAATGTCCGGATTGTGTTTACCGGGTTGAAGATCGATTCATAATTGGTTGTGTCAAAAAATACAACTCCAATAACACATGATTATGATACGATTAGTAAGGTGTGGTATAATTAACTTGATAATAAACTGTCACTACGACATGAAAATGTATAAACGAGAAACCTGCAGCAGATCAACATGATTCAGTTGAAGTTAGTGTGAGGTGCATTTTTTGTCTGTGTATCAGTTTGTATCGAGGAAAGGTGGGCCTGGATGCGGCCGAAGCTCAACATTTGATGGAGGGACTCGACTGGCAAGGTGCTGTTAAGGATATCGCTGCTTCGGTCAATTGGCTCAAAGCTAATGGTTCCAAGAAGGTTGGCTGATCTACTTGTTTCAATTCATTCTGTCATTCTTTCTGAGTTGAGGTCATTAATATTTTTTATGTATTGCATGCTCAAACAAACTCGAATATTTCTTTGAATTTACCAAATCATGTCTTGAGTAATTTCACTGCCTTACTAGATTGCTCTGGTCATAAAATTTCTAAACCACTTACTCAGTTCAAGATGTGATGCTTCCTTGAGATTTGATATATTTGGTTCTTTCTTGAATCTTCAAGATTTACTTTGCTGAGGTTTGAGAGAGATTTCGCATTTTTTAATTAAATTTTCATGAAGTTAGCTTATAGCAAATGTCAACAGGTAGGAGCAACAGGATTATGCATGGGAGGAGCTCTTGCAATTGCAAGTTCAGCTTTGGTGCCTGGGGTTGATGCTGCTGTTGCATTTTATGGGGTTCCTCCATCAGCGCTTGTGGATGCTGCCCAGGCTAAGGCCCCCGTCCAAACTCATTTCGGGGAGCTTGACAATATTGTTGGTTTTTCTGATGTTACGGTATGACATCTTTTTCGGGTTGATTTCAACTTTTATATTTTAGCATTTGTCCTGTCTAAAATTCCTTTTGGAATGGGATGACCTTCCAACTTGAAATGCAGTCTGTAAATCACCGGTTCAGGATCTTGATATTGTGGTTACCATCTTGAATTATGAACCATATCCGATATGACTGGAAAAGAGGTTATAAGTAAACTCCAACAATTTGTAGGCAGTGCCTGTTGAATAAATGTTTGACTTGGCCTTTTCCTTTTGTCTTTTAAGGCTGCCAAGGTTTTGGAGGAAAAGCTAAAAGCATCAGGAGTTGCTTATGAGGTGCACATATATCCCGGAAACGGACACTCATTCATGAACAGGTCTCCAGAAGGCGTGCAAAGGAGGAAGAACATGGGAATGGTTGATGAGGACGAAGCAGCCGTCGAGGTGGCATGGTCACGCTTCACGTCGTGGATGACTCGGTACTTATCCACATAAGCGTTTGCAGATCCAACAGTAGAAGAGTTGTGAAATTATGTGTAAACTGGTGAGGTTGCCTGTAATAATGTCAGCTTGTTTGCTTCTTCTGCACTTGAATGGCATCTGATGTTCTTAAAACTGCAACTCTAGTGTGATCATGCGGATGGCTTATTTAATAAAGCTGTTAAGAATTACATGTGAATTTTTATTAAATATTAAGTATTTATTAATTTTATATTAATTATGTAATAATTAATAAAAATTTTATATTTGT
This sequence comes from Dalechampia spathulata, assembly GCA_948192965.1. Classification (NCBI taxonomy): domain Eukaryota; kingdom Viridiplantae; phylum Streptophyta; class Magnoliopsida; order Malpighiales; family Euphorbiaceae; genus Dalechampia; species Dalechampia spathulata. The sequence goes on along the minus strand of CANYBF011881914.1, from coordinate 4,479 downwards.
TATTATGCTATTAATGAGTCTATATTCTACGTGATGAACTCAAATCATTCTAGAATTTCTTGAACTAATAGTTAATAATCAATAATCAATTAATTAAAATATTTGATAAATTTATATTTAATTATTATTTTAAAAATGTAAAATGATAATCAAGGATGTATTTTTATTTTATTTGATTAAAAATTGAGCATATAAAAAATGTTGATATTATCAATAAATTAAAATTAATTAAATATAAATAAGATAAAATAGATATAAGTAAAATTTGAAAGAGTTTTTAAAAGAAAACATAGAAAAGAGAAGTATATAGCTAACACAATGAATAAAAGAGGGTATTTATATTAATTTTTAATAATTATTACTTTTTATTACTTAATTTTTAATAAGTAAAAGAGGGTATTTATATAAAAGAGTTTTTATATTACTTTTTATTAGTTATTTTCTATTTTTGTGATACCTACACACCTTAATACGAGAATATTCAAAAATATTATGCCCAAAACTGAATTAATTAAAATTAATTAATTAATTAATTATTATATTAAAATGGGGAAATGATTGGATTTAGCATTAGCATGTAAAACATGGAACCCATTTATTGTGACACACAACCCAACTCATATTCACTTTTCCATTTCATTTTTCTAAACTTGATTTTACGTGATCCATTAAAATAGAATTTTGATTTATTAATTTAAGATATGAATTTTAAGTCCCCAAAATAATAACATAATATGTGTTTGAAGAATATAAATCATTTACTTTTAAAACTATAAATTAATCAACTATTTGAATTTAATTTTTCAATTTAATAATTATTATATACTTGAATTTCATAGGTAAATTATGTTTTCTAGTAATATAAACATTATGAGATAATGGACTCCACAATTTCTAACTATATTAATATTGAATAACTGATCAAAATATTAAAATTAAATATATGATAAATTAAAATTAAAATATTAATTAATGATGGGATGTCTAAGCAACCATAGAAAATGTTGGCTAACAAACTTATCATAACCAACCAAGCCAACACCTTCCTCATATCATATGCCTTCTTTTACACTCTTTTGCTAAACACACTAATTATTTATTATTATAATTTTGATTTATTCTATTATATGAATGACCCCTTTAATTATATTATTTTAGTTGATCAAGAAAGGATAATACTAGTACGACTAAGTGATTTTTTAAATTTTTTATTTAACTGATCTTCATGAAAATTTTATTATTATTTTTTATTGATTATTCCATGATTTATTTGAAAATTGCCATTTAATATTTAATATTATATTATATCATTAGAAATGAGAAATAATTTTCTAACAAAATTAAACATGACAATTACTTCACCCTCAAGGGAAAAAAATTGAGATGCTCCATGATTTTCTAGCTTTCAAAATTATAGACAATATAATAATTAATAATGGAAGTGATGGGTTCACATGCACTATAAATATATATAATATATACTATGAATTTACATTATCCACGTAGACTGGTATCAAGTCAAACTAAAAGCATGACCAATAATATGAACCCAATTGATGGTTGACTAATAATTAATATTATTGAAAATATTTGCAGACATGAATTTTGACCCTTTGCAGAAATACCCATTAAGTAATTGGGTTCCAATTACTCATCCATGGACTTGTAATTTCCCTCCCCAAACTCCAAAAGAAAAGACTTGACAATTTGACATTAATAATGATAAATTCTTTTAGAAATATACTAAAATTCAACCCCACTTCAATTCACCCTCCCCTCTCCTACTTCGAACCACCAAACTTGTCCTCCTTGCTTTCTTAAGTTCCATCTCCATACATCACCATTCATCCAATAAGAGGTTTGCAACTATACACCAAGTACCTCTATTTAACTAATTCCAATATGTCAAAATTCATACGCCATGTCATGTTTGTTTAGGAGGCCGAAGCTGCTAAACCCACCAGAATTTGAACACGTTGCGGACTCCGGTTAAAGGACAGGTCAAGTTTAAAGAGCAAAATAGAAAGACTCAACTAATCAAAATTAAAACTAAAATCTTGTGAAAACAAAATCCCACCCTCCATTGCCCACTTGTATATAAGAAGTCAGCACTTATTAACTAACTTATAATTAAACCCATTAACGTTCTCTCATCCCTCTTTTTTCTTCACCTTGCCACCCCCAACACACAAATGGAACTCTGGACCAGAGGCCACACCGTAGCCCGTGGCTCCACTGCCACCGTCTCTCTTGCCACTTCTCTCCAATCCGGTGACGTTTTTGCCGTGAAGTCAGCCCAGATATCTCAATCCCAATTCTTACAGAGAGAGCAAGAGATTCTCGCTTCTATTACATCTCCTTATATAGTTGGCTACGAGGGGTATGATGTTACTATGGAAAACAATAGGTTAATGTACAATATTTTCTTAGAGTACATGTCCGGCGGCTCGCTAGTCGATAGAATCCGAGCTCGTGGTGGGCGACTCAAAGAATCAATGATCGGATGCTATACATATCAGATTGTTCAGGGTTTAAATTATTTGCATTCTAATGGATTGGTTCATTGTGATATTAAAGGTAGTAACATTTTGGTAGGTGATGGTGGAGTTGCTAAAATTGGTGATTTTGGGTGTGCTAAGAGGGTGGTAGCTGACACGGTGGAGACTGCGGAGATAGTAGGCGGCACACCAATGTTCATGGCACCGGAGGTGGCGCGTGGGGAAGAGCAGGGGTTTGCTGGTGATATATGGGCGTTTGGTTGCACCATTATAGAAATGGCTAACGGCTGTGTACCTTGGCCTAATGTGGACGACCCAGTTTCGGTCATTTATCGGATTGGATTTACGGATCATTTGCCGGAGTTTCCTTCTTGTTTATCACAAGAAGCTAATGATTTCTTGGAGAAATGTCTAAGAAGAGATCCAAAACAGAGATGGACAGCAAAGCAGCTATTAAACCATCCATTTCTCAAGACATTCATATCCCATACAAGTCAAATCCAAGAACCAAGCCTTTCAAACACTTCACTTTCCCCGACAAGTATTCTAGACCAAGGCATTTGGAGCTGGAATTGCATAGACGACCATGAAAGTATGTTATCAGCGAGTGAAAGGATGAGACGGCTGTGTTCGATTTCAGAGGGGCCCATCTGGGAACTGGACGGTGGTGAGAGATGGATCCCAGTTAGAGAGGTAATTGCAGAAAGAAAGAAGATACAATGATGGAGGTTAAAGATGATATGCTTAATTATGGTTCAGTGTACCAAGAAAATCAGCAACTGTTGGACAACAATACTAGCAGTAGATTTAACAAGAATATTATTTTAAGCCACGGTGAATATAATCTCAATCTTAGTGGGGATAATAATGTATTTTCTATTTTTTATACATCAAAATCAATTCTACGATCATAAATAAGAGTTTCTTGCAACTCAAGGATCCAAATTTGAAATAAGCTGGGAGGTTTAGTAGTGGACTAGGCGGATCCTATAATTAACAACTAACCATTACTAGCAATAATGATTCTTCCAATAGCAAACTAATAAACCCTTTACAAAATTTGAAAGAGAAACCCCAATTTAAAAGAATTGAGTGAAAACAAAGCCACTTTGGCGGCAAACCCTTTGATTTTCTCATATACAAACCTCATAATATTTTAATCCTTTATAGCAATAACATCTCCAATTCAACTTTATTTTTTTTATACGACATTTCATGTAATATGATCCAAATAAGTCTTATTATTTTCTTTTACGTTCGAAATGTATAATGAAATATTTTAGAGTCAATGGATGAGGCAGGCAGAGGGTGGAGAGGAGAGAGGGAAAAGTGGGAATTATGGAAGAGGGGGGAGCATTAAGTGGGGCAAGTGATTTGTTGGGTATTGGTAGGTAAAAATTGGAGTGATTCATCCGACAGAATTGGGTGCCAATTTCCTCCAAAATTTATCATTCCATTAGGTAAGCTGAGAATTCTAATTCTACACCAAATATTAGTAGTTAACTGCCCACCCACACCCACACCCCCCCTGTTTTTGCTTGCTCAAGCTTCTGTCTTTTATTCATCATTTGAATTGCCCACTTCCAACTCTACAATTATCTCATTTTCCCAAATCATTTAAACCATCATCACATATTACAACTCAAACTATTTCCCCATCATAGCTTGTAATCATAAGGGCTCTCCCACATTCAACCTCATACAAATACAATTACTTTAGAAAATTAAAAACCAACCCAACTCTTTTTTTTCATTTAATTTAATTTTTTAAAATTTAAATCATAAATGGAATCGAACCGAGATCTTACAAGTAAGTATATTCGGGGGAAAGTGACTATCCATTTGATTGAAGGATGGTAGAATAAATTAAAACTCGTACGGGTGTAATCCAGTTGGTACTTGGGTAGGTGTTGGTACCAGAAGATTCACGATTCGAGTTTTGATAGCCACAGTGTGAGAATTACACCCTCTGGGTGGGTTC